>JZLH01S0548069.1:74663-96162 GCA_001188425.1 Eucidaris tribuloides
CCTGCCCCCCAGGATTGACGCCTCTGAAGAGGGTGTTTTTTCACTTGTACAATATTTTAAGACGTGATGCAGCATGTCTCAAAAAAATGTGCAAGGAAAAACGCTTTTTTGGGCAATTAGAAAATATTCTAGTGACATGATGCTTACATTATCATCATGAGCAAAGTCTTAGCTTTCAAATGCCATTTGTTCCGTTCAATTTGCTAATTTTAATCTCGAGATATCTTGTAAGCAACAAAAGAGTGGTATCACAATTGTGTCACTTTTACAAAGGACTGTAGTAAAAGTGGCACAATTGTGATTTTACCCTTTCGTATTTAAATAAACATATCTCAAGATTAACACAAGCAAATTGAACAAACAGCTAAGACTATTCTCTTGACGTTGATGTAAGAATTATGTCACAAGTGCATTTTCCAATTGCCAAAGAGGGCGGTTTAAATTTGCACAATTTTTTTGCGACACACTGTAGAAACTTAAACACGGTCTTTAATGTTGGCAGTGTCATTTAATTTGCATACACAAAACCTGATTCACTGGTTGTGTATAAAAGCTCCAACAGTAAAATGATACTATGTTGCCCTCAACGGATATTGTCATTTTGAATGGTGACGGGCGTTAGTGTCAATGGTATTTACCCTTTGCACACGAATGTTGCAATTTTGCAAATTCGTACAATTAAATACAATAATCGTAATAATAACTTTTCTCTGTTATCTTTGTACTAAAAAAGCTAACAAATGGTCATAGTGCTAAAGCAACATCTAAAGAATAATTACCAGTACCAGTGGTGCAATAAGGAAAGCAAAATTTAAAGAAAATATCAAAATAACAATCGTCATTATTATCCCCTCAGAAATAATTTAGCGTGCAAAGAGTTAATCCGAAAAACGTGCGGTCGAAATTGCTCATAGAATATTGTGAATTAAATATGAAGCACGGGTGAAGCATTTGACAAAATGCGTGAGATTGTGACATGATTGATTTTTATCCATATCAGATATTTTAGCTGTGGTTTTACAAAAAAATATTCCCTTAAATCTTAGTGGCAACCCTTCTTTCAAAGAAGTTTATGGGATTTCCCAGGTGGAAAGAAAAACAGTTTATACCAGTTGAAACCAGTTAGAAATTTCAACTGCATTCAATTGGTCCTAGTTGAAACCAGTTAACAACCGGACACAGTTGAAACCCCAATAAAACCAGTATAAAACCAGTAAAGATCCAAGTTGTAACCAGTAAGCAAATGGTCTCAGTTGAAACCAGTGGGTTTTCAACTGGTCCCAGTTGAAACCAGTACATTTACAGGTTGCAGTTCAAATCAGTACATGGTCCCAGTTAAAGCCGGTACATGAAAAGGTCCCAGATAAAATAGGTAAATCAACTGGTCCCAGTTGAAACCACTATATCAATTGGTCCCAGTTGGAAGCAGTATGTATTCTGCTCCCAGTTGAAATCACTTTAGCTACTAGTCCCAGTTGAAACCAGTACATGAACGGCTACCAGTTGAAATCCGGACATCTACTGGTCCCAGTTGAATCCATAACTTCAAGCCAGTATGGTTCCAGTTATTAAAAAAATATATATTAGGTGAAGGAAATGTATTTATGATAATGTTTATGATGGATATAATAGTCTACAATATCATTGCAATAACTGAAAATGGCAAAGACATATATTTTGCACATTTTAGAGATTACCAATTAAAACCAGTTGAAACTAGTTGGACATCAGTTGCAATTTGCATATAATGTACATATTACAGCGTCGCTGCAAAATTACATTTTTCAGTGTTTAATGCGGGTTTAACGGATTAGTTACGTACAGCATCGTCATGAAATCACAGTATCATGATTCTTGTTAATCAAATTGGATCATCAAACTGAATTAATTCCTTGATTAAAAAATACAGGGTAACATAACCACGAAATGTAAGTCAGGCCTATATATTCTTAATAAGAGATCATGTAAATATAAAGATGAATTAAATCATCTTATGAGCTTGAATTGAAGGTGTTTAGCACCAGTACGCAAATAGCTCTGCACAACGAATTTTGTAGTGTGGAATTTTTACTGTACGCAGCATCTAGTATGATTGATACTCTGTCCAGATGGCAACTGGTATGATCGATACTAGGACCAGTTGTGTAATGTTATTTCCTATTGGTACCAGTTTCCAACCGATAGAAATTTCAATTTCTAAAACCAGTTGGAAATTCGCTCTACTGTTTTTCAAATGGTACCAGTTGACCAATAATTACCAGTTGGTCTTAACTGGTTTTTCGACCTGGGATGTACCTAGCCTTTTGACATGGCCGTCTCGCTGTTATTGGCGAGCGAAGCGAGCCAGCCGAGCACGTTAGCGCGAGGGCCTTTTGAGATCTGCTTGGCATCCGAGATGTAATTATTATTCATGACCACAGGAACTACCGATCTCTGTTCGAATCAACCAATGAAATTGCGCGCTACGATCCCCTGTCTTGGCCTTGTCAACTATTCGGTGGGTTGAAAGAAATTCCTTCAGTGTTAGTTACTACAATACATATACCATCAAACACCAAATTGGTACACGTTCATTGTTTGAACTGAGTATTTGAAGCATTTTTCTTTAAATTTTGTTTCGTAAGGTCCAATTTGGCGTGCAAAAATCTGCGTATGTGAATCATTTCGCCTAATGAAATAGGGAACGCTTCCAGATCGTTTCGTGCATGCAGCAACAGTCTTGCATATTCAACGTAGGATTCAGTAGACAGACACGCTGATTGGTTGATTTTTGCTACCCAAAATAGGGGAGCAAAATTCGGTAATTCAAAGGTCTAACATAAGAATTGGAATGAGATCTCAAAAGGCCCTCGCGCTGCGCGCTCGGCTGGGCTCGCTTCGCTCGCCTGTAATACAGCGAGAGGGCCTTTGTCAAAAGGCTAGGTTGTACCCTAAAGAAGGAGATATTGATCTCATATTCCCATGATTCGAACATCCGGGAACTTGGCAATCACTCTACCAGTTTGTACCGCGATAACCGCGACACGCAAAGTAGTATCATTTCCCATGGGCTTGCTCATTCTTTCTGTGCGTACGATTGTGCGGTGCAGTCAGTGCACAGTAGCTGGCGCTACGTGGGAAATTTGTACTTTTATCTTTACTTTCGGCGTTATGTTAGAAATTTGGCATTTGTAAAACTATGTAACGTTAACTATTCTGTACATTATCGCGTAGGAGTTGACAGACTCGGATATTTTAAATGATGGACAGCTTAAATTTGTATAAAGGTACGATCGGTAAATTTATCATTACTAATATCAGGCCTAACATTCCTTACAACACCCCTGCAACTCAGCGGCTTCAGTAACTAAGTCCAAAATGTGCGTTTTTCCTTTCATTTTTCCCGGTGTTTGGTGGATTTTCCTGCTGAATTTTTTCCGGGGGGGGGGGCAGTCTGCCCCCTTGACCCCCGGCCGTTACGCCACTGCTGCAGCCTAACTTTAGATCTAACGTTATCTGCACACTACCATCACAGCTCAGAAGTATATCTGTAGTCTGGTTCAACTTTCTAACTTGAAACTCACTGGTTCCATGTGATGTTCATAGTCAGAACTCTCTTGGAGTCCGCGACATGATATCATATGCCGTCAAACTTAAAATTTAGGTGTCCCACCCAAAAACATGGATTGGTGATTTTTATTATAGTTAAACGCATATATTATATATCTATTTTTAAATCTATATTCTATTGCGATTGCCCATTCGCAAACGTGAAGTCAATCCGTGGGAGAGCAACGTTCACAAGGGTTTGCATCAGCAATCGCAAGACTAAGTGGTAGTGGCGATAAAACTTGTGAATGTGCACCAAGATCTGTGATTTTCACAAGTGAATAATCATTTGCTTGCGATTACTAACACCCGAAGTATTGGCACGAAAAAAAGATATAGGCTTCCATTGGCAATCTTGAACTACTACCCAATTCTAACTCGCTGATAATCCGTTGTCTTTTTATCTATACTTCTGTAGGGTGCGGAACTAACAGCGGAGAAGTAGAAGAAGCATGTCTCGCCGTTAAGAACAATAAGGAATGGAGGTCGAGGAGATGTAATGACAGCAACTGGCTTGGATTGACCATCTGTAATGGGAATTATAGTAAAGCTATTTTCATTAATTTCTTTCATTTTAGGTTAATCATGTTAATGGTGGACACCACCAAAGATATCACACAAAGCATATAATTTGTTTTCCCCCTTTAAAAATCATAAACAGTGAGTATAAATAAGGGGAATAATTTTAGAGTGTAGAATATTCCAAGATCAATTGTTATAGAAATTTAGTATAATTTCCACAAAAACTTTTTTTTACAATAATAGCTCACTTTCATAACTGGTGTTATGCATGACAGAGAACATTACACTTGAAAATAACAATGTCAAATCACATTTTTTGTAATTTTTGACAAAACCTGCTTAAAATGTGAGATTACCTCTCATCTTTACTATATGAACCCTGTAACGGGTGTCTTCAGTCTTCCATTCATTTACAAAAACTTGGAAAAGTGTGATCAAACATTGTTGTCTTCATGACACCAGTGATGCAAGTGAGATATCATTGTAAGGAGAAAAAGTTGCGCTTTATATTGCACGCACTTATAAATCTCAATGGTGAAATGGTATACACATAATTGGTGCGAGAATCTCTGGTCGGAACTATGACGAGCCCGAGGTTACATAGAATGTTTTATTTTCCCAAGGGGCGCACCGTGAGCGGCCACGAGGGAAAATAGGCAGCAGTCCACGTAAGCGAGGGCTTCACAGTTTCAAGCAGAGACTCTCGGGCCAAAACATTTTTGTTTAATAGCCTTCATAGTAATCATTATGGAGAGCGAAACATCAAATTAATCAGGAAAAAGGAATTTACATACTCAAAATAATAATATTGATAGTGCGTTTGCGCCGATCGGCAACAATGTTTTCCCTTCACCAAATCAGACGAGCTGATGAAGTGTCCAGGATCGGACGTAAAACCGTTCTCGGGATTAAATCATAAGTCGAGATGAAATGATTTTAATTTTTTTGAACTATTACAAAGAACTAAAGACAGATACTGTGGTACTCCATGATCACAAACGTCATATGATACGCCATTAAGAAAAAGTGGGGATAGATTCATAATTACTTCACACAGGCAACATAATCTCTATTGTTGTCTTTCTCACCGTCCAGAACCTGGGCCGGAGAGAAAAGTAATTACAAGTGATTAATACAAACTGATTTCCCAAATGTGACCATGGCCAACAAATGATGAAGAGTAAAACCTTAAAGAATTGTATGCTTATGACTGTTATGGACCAGGAGGTTACACGAACCGTAAGCAGAAATTGAAACACTTCTGCAAAATGGTCGCATTGTTTTTTGTTTTGTTTGGGGGGTTTTTAGTGGTAAGGGCTAGGAGTCGTCCAAATTTAGTTAGTTCATCGCAAAAGAAAAATGAAAGAAAATATATATGCTTGGCCAAATTATAGAATTCAACTTACCTTGAACAGACCTTGATGGCCACATCACATAGTCGTCACGTTGTCAGGACCTAATGAGTGCGGCAGGGTTAAGGGGGCCATTTCGGGCCTATTTAAAACCCACTAACTTACAAATGTGTTTTCTTTTTATACTTGATAATGAAGGTTATAATATAAGCTGCGATAATCAAACTACGTGGCAAACAGCAATTTCGTCGTGTGCAGCCGTCAACCGTATCTTGTACATTCCGTCAAACACAACCGCCGTAGATGGCGTGGTTGATACCGTGAGGCAAAAATGTGGAGAACCTTTCTACATCTGGTTTGGATGTCAAAGAAAAAGTGGTGATGAAAATGGCAATCAGTGGAGCTGCATCAACGACCTCTCAGGAACATCGGTGACACTTGATTCGGTCAATCCGTATCATCCAGGTGATAAAATAAATTACAAAAAGTTAATTTAGATGGAAGGATAAGACACCCCCCCCCCGGGGGGGGGGCACTGCCATTACAACGTGTATACCATGCGCGTGTAAAAAACCGCTAAAAAGGGGTGTTGTTTTTCACTGACGGGCGATGTACGCGCGTACAGTGAAACGGGTATGAACATCGCCAAGAACAGTGGAAAAGGGTATACTTTTAACAGAAGTTTTAGTTGAAAAGAGTATTTACTAATGTTTATTTATTTATTTATTTATTTATTTCACCAGGGTTGCCCATTCAATAAATATTGGTCTACCATGGGGCCCTGTAATTAAAAATCTTTCCAGACTTGAACACTTCTTTAGCGTAGGTGAAAAAATGACGATACTTCTTTAGGGTATTCTAAGATCAATTATCATGTCATTATGTTTTTCAAAAAGAATGTAATCCTATTCAGTCATCCTGTTTAATAAACGCCAACAACAAAAATATTTGGTTTATTTGCCCAACAACTGAATAAACAAGTCCTGACCCGTTTTAACACTCCCTGCGTTGTTATCCAGAAACTCGATTGTTTTCTAATTGTGTATATAAATATAACCTCCCCCCAAAATATGATTACATACATAACTTGATTCAATCAAGGTATGTGTGGATAATTCAATTAATCGTTTCCAACGGGGAGAGATGAAAAACAGAATATTGAGGGAAAACTGTTTGTGATTTGACGTTAAGGAATAGAAAATCGGCTGTTGCTCATTATTTCGGTCAAAAATTCAATTCTAAATAATACAATATTGATAAATTGTCACCTTTTTATAATTTTCTGTCTTTGCAAAATTGGTTTACCACATTTTCCTTCAAACTTAAGAAAATAAGCAAATTTTCAATCCATTTCTTTTTTTTTTGCTAGAAATTGAGAAAATTGACAACTTTCTGATTTTTAGTTTGCTTTTTCCGTTTTTGCTTTCAAAAATGAAAAATTGAACACGTTCTGATTTGCTTTTTCCGTTTTACTTTTTTGAACTGAAAAAAATGAAAAATTGAACACGTTCCGGTTTGCTTTTTCCGTTTTTGAAAACCTGTGCACCGTCAATACCTCATTTTGTGTATACTTTGGCGAGTGTGTGCACCGTCAGCACTCAAAGTGTTAAAATAATTGTATGCGCATGTAAAAATACTTGTACGACTTACTTCAACTTTACAAACCATTACTCATGTTCACTTTCAGACATATCAAACGATTACATGGCACTTGGAATGGAGAGCTACCGTATTCCCAACTCAAGCCTCAGTGCATCCAGTGCGTATCACCCCGAATATAACTATGGAGCATACAGAGGTCGCCTTAATGTGAAGCGGGAAGGTAACCTGAGAGGGGCATGGTCTTCTCAACCGAATGATGTTCACCAGTGGCTTCAGGTACGAGATTGCTAATCCTGCCCCTGTAAGACAATCCTGACAATAGGAAGATAATAATAATAGGATAGTAATAACAGAGTCATTAAAGCATTGGAGAAGGGTTTCAAAATATAGCAAAATATCTTCAAAATAAATGCAGGGAAAGAACAGATAAACTTATTTTTGCTTGTTTCAAACTGTAAATATTAGTAGTATTGAAATCATGCTGATGCTTTTGATGATGATACTGAATATAAATACAGTCTGCACACTCAAACACTGAATTTAAAGAGTAACAGCACTTCCTGAACAATAACAGTTATTCTTTTGAGTCTTATTTTGCTTGTGGTATTTAAAATGGTTATTTTTCTGTAAATGTTGCTCAAAGACGCAGTTTAACTTTAACCACAGTTTAAGATCTGAGCTACGTAATCTTCCGTGCTTCTAAGTGTCATTGATAAGGTCGAAAAAATGGAGCTCTGAAAAAAATGTACTTCTTCTCTTTCTCCTTCTTTTCTCTTCTTATAATTCTCCTCCTCATAATTATTCTTGTTTTTCCTTTATATCTTCTTCATCGTCATCGTCTTCTTCTTCTCCTGCTTCTTCTGCTTTTTCTTCTTCTTCTTCTTTTTCTTCTACTTTTTCGTCTTCTACTTCAACACGGTTATCTGGATCCCTTCTATTCTAAGTAAGTCTTATTGCTATTACCCGTGTATAAGTGAATAAGTCTGAACAAAAGATTTTAGTTGCATATTGTGATGCAGTCAAGGCTGCGATAAAAAAAAACATTTCCCTGCTAATCAATTGTCAGTTGAATGATCGAATGAAATTAAATCACATAACTGTATACTTATGACATTTATAATACCCATTCGCAAAAGTGAAACTCGCATCATTACATTAAGTTCATCAAGACATAAACTGTGAGTAAATGAAATACAAAATTATATTGTATATTCATTATTTATAGTATCTGTTTATGGTATAATGTATTCTGTGTGATTTATACATCAAAATGAAATGTATTTTGTAAGATTGAGAAAAAATCAGAAAAATGTAAATAAGTATACAGGTATATGAAATGCATGAATTAGGGCAATGCCTATAGTCATTTTAATATTTTAGGGAGACGAATTCATTTTAATCCATGGACATCAGTTTCGAAAAACATTGAAATTCTCGCGTTTCGCAATAAGTTGCGCCACCAACTTTTAACCCGGAGAGCCTAGATTACCAACTTTTAGGTCGACATGCATGGTAGATTTCGGGCGTTGCGTGTTTATTGAAAAATTTTCTAACATAACGGGACATTTCATTATGTTCAGGAAAGAAAAATTAGGAATTAGTTGATTTGGCAGTGCAAGCCGAAGGAAAATACGAACCATTAGAAGCTTCCCACCGCGAAGAGTCCGAACAAAAGAGGCGTCGCGCGTGAAGAGTTGGTTTAATAGGGCTGTCTACTTTTACCCAAGACGCAATACGCCATTTAGCCCTGTTCGTGAGAACCGTATGATGGCGCTACGTAATGCGAACTTCACAGACGTACTATAGGTTCACTAGACGTCCATCTTGGCCCCGCCTGCCTGAAACATTAGAAGATTTCATTCCCCATAGGGACACGTGTTAACAATTAAGGTGTTGAATAATTCATAGGAAAGACAAACTACGTCACCAGCTTCCCAAATAAAGAGAAAAGAATTCCTTATTTGAAAATCACTACTTGTCAATTCTGACTGCGACACGCCCCTGCGGGACGTCATAAACTTAATTAGCATAATTGTTTTTATTTTTAACCCGGCGAACAGCGTCTGTCCAGGCAATGCAAAATTACCACAGCTTTAATAGCGGCCTGCATCCTTTTACACGCAGTAGTATAACATTCGTAAACCAAATACAACATGGCGATCCTCGTTAGACTCGCATGATTGATATGTATTGTCGGGATATACTTCTACATAAGTTATATAACAGCTTGTTCAAAGAAATCAAAGGTAGAATCTAAAAGAGATTTTACTAGACTAAACGCATCTAGCCTATTTGTTACAATACATTGACGGATACTAGTATCTGACTGTCACGGTTCGAAACCCCAGCCCCCTCAGCTCAGGCTTACACTAGCCATACATATTAACGTTATTAACTTTAACGTTAGAGACCTTGCACTAACTGTTAAGTTGGTTAGTGTTAAAACTAACAGTTTACGATGTCTACACAGTTTTTTCATGTGGGTAGACCTTAACGTAGTTTGAGTATAAAGTAACGTGTAGACTCTGAAAGAGATCAGGGTATCTAACGTACGTGGTCTTACTATCCGACCTGTCTACGAAACGACACACGTGACTGCTCAAAACACAAGAAGTCAGGACAGTGCAAGCTACTCATGAAAAACGCGTCTGCGCCTGTCCGCGATGCCTTAAAGTGCAAGCTAAGATCCTCTAGTTAGATCGCTGTCGCACAAGCCGCTTAGCTGTTAATCTGCTGCAGTCCTAACTAACGTTAGAAAGAATACTGTAAAATGTAATAAAAAAAAAGCGTCTATAGATTAGCTAGACTTTGAATTCCTGGACTAGACTCTAGTTGAAGATTTAATGTTAGAAGTTATCGTCTAGAAACAGGTCTGGTTTAAAAGGCTTTGAGATCTGTACGTAATTACTTATAACATTAATTTTTTTGACGTTTTTCAGGCATCTTAACGCTTGACCGACTAGACGACGTGCTTTCTCATCGGGACTCCCTCATTAATTGCCATAGCTGTAAAATGAGGGTCCCCAAGAAAAACGACAGACAACCAGTCCGTCTATGTAAACTTACCGCCATCTTGACAGTATTTTCACACATAGATCTAACATTAGGTTAGACTAACTTCAAAATATCTGCTGCAAATGTACGGTAAATGCATAAAAAAGTAAAAAAAGAAAAAGAAAAAATTGATACACCAGTTGAAGCAATTCAGTCCTAACGTGGGACTGTTGGGATCTAATATCTGCTTGGATTAAGCTAGCGATACCTAGCGTAGGCCAGGGCACATTATTTCATAGTACTGGGAGTCGTCACGAAGCCTCCACTTAAGCCCAGTTTTAGTCCTTTTCAATTCGCTTCAATTATATAGGGTAGTGACTATCCCCGCGTCCGGAATTAACGGAAGCACCTACGCCAACGTAGACTTAAGGCTAAGCTTTTGACAAGTCTGTGTATGCAGCTTGGTCAAACTATTTTTCAAGGTATATTAAACGATACTCTGAAATTAGTCAACTAAATTTTGCAGGCTATCTCCTTCTTGACTGGCCAACAGGTGTACCTGCCAAAATATCTGTCCACATAAGTTATTGATCTGTTACTATCTAGCCAACACGCTAACCTTCCTGAGACAAAAGTGTTTTAAATACTGCCCATCCCCCCTTATTCTAATCGTTAGATCCAAGTATTTTTTCTTACCATGAAGACAAGTGGTTTAAATCTGCAATACCCCCTTATTCTACAGTCGTAGAATCCCATTTTTTTTTTCTTTATAATTGACTCAATTAATTCATGTCGATGAGTTGGACTGCTGTGTGCAGAAAAGATTATGAATATAAGATGTAAATTTTGAACTTTAAATTTATTTTATCAAACTCGGGGTCTTAGCCCTGGCCTGGTGGTTAATTATTACTTGCCTGGTAACTTTTAACCAAGCCATGAAATAGAAAATTTATTAAATCACAAGATTATAATGAATCTACATGGCGTTGCAAACGTACACAGTTAATTCATCGTGTAAAAATAGAGCTTATTATTTGTGGTCATAAATACACATTTAAATCTAGTATTTAGTTTTTTTTGCCAATTAAAATCTAACGTTAGATAATTTACAAACATTCAAAAGTTAATTGCATGTTGAGAATACATCTTCATTGCATTCAGCTTGGAAATGTGTAGACTTAGATATTCAATTGATAAAATAAAATGTAATTGCTGGAATAGCCAATTGCATATAGATCTAGAATGCATATCAACATTAGACCCCAATGAATTATCAACAAATTTCTAAATGCTTTGAACAACACACAATATGATCCAATTATCTCGTCAAAGATGGTATATTAATACTAGTTTACCATGTAGAATTAAATGTGACCGGCTCACATAGACTTGCGTGGTATATGCGAAGTCTGAAAGGAGGCTGTTCATACTCGATATCGATCAGTGATGGCTCCCAAATAAGGAAAGGATTTTCCATATTTTGGAAATCGATGACGTAATCATGAATTATTCAACACCTTAATTGTTAACACGTCTTTCTATGTAAAATGAATTTCTTCTAATAGAACATGCCGCCGCCTTGTTTAATACGTAATTTCTAATAGCCAATCAGAGAGATGGACGTCTAGTAAACCTATAGTACGTCTGTGGCGAACTTAAGATGCGAGACATTTAATTCCTAATTGTGTGGTTTCGCTTAGGTGGATCTCCTGGTCCCATATCGTACTGCGGGCTTGGCCACTCAAGGTCGTCAAGATTTAGATCAATGGGTGACAGAGTACAAGGTCAACTGTAGCCTGGATGGACAACAGTTCTGCACCGTGCAAGACCCGAATGATGAAGGTGATAAGGTGAGGAATCTCTATAACCCGGTAATGTATCCCATCCCGAGGTTATAGTGCCACTCTACTAATCTGCATTGTGCAAAAAATTATTTGGGTAATGAACAATTATAACTGATTGTTCTTTTCATATTTTCTCGGAATTTTGCTTTCCTTATTTCTGTATTGAAAATATTATTATTTTTCTTTAATATTAGTTAAGCACACTAGCTATTTGTTAATGTCTCCTGTACATAGTTGAAGGAGAAAAATAATTATAGCGATTATTCAATTACTGTACACGTGTGCACAGATGTAAAATAAGCGCTAAAAAGGTTAAAGGGGGATTTTAATAGTGAATAACTTTTTTGTATGATGCTTTGCAAAGTGAAGTTTAGAGAATATTTCAAGGAATGTTTTCACTGTAATTTCCTTTGATTCACTTCAAAGAAGCGTGCGCATTTTAGAAAACACTGTACCACGTTGTTTCGAGAGAAATTGATTGTAGCTTATGTTTCTGTATATGAAGAATTTATTTCCGAAAGGGGGTAGATCCACTTTTTACCATTCTGAGAAAATTAGGTTATTTAATTTACCCATATTGCAACGTTTCTGCGTAAAACCAACTTAATATTAAGGTACCCCACAATACGAATGTAAAATCACACCTAGAAAAAAATCTGAGTTTATAATTTTTAAAGATGTTTGGTTTTATTTTTTATTTATTTTTTTTGGGGGGGGGAACTACCCCCTTTCGGAAATAAACTAAATGGATGTACCCCATTTTGAAAGGAAAGTCATTTTTCGTTGTCATTTTTACAAATTTTAGCTTGAATTTCAACTTCTTATTAGTGTTATCTTATAGAGCCGCTAAAATTATATGGATTTTGACCAAACAAATGAAATTTTATAACAAATGGATGTACCCCCTTTTGGAAACAAACTCTAGGTTATTTCCAAAAGGAGGTAAATCCAATACCAATCTAACAAAAATGAGTTTATGAAATTAATCCACATTGCAAGGTTTCCGAGTGAAACCAACTTAACCAAACAAAGAATCCCACAATGCGAATGTAAAACCACGCTTACAAAATGTATGTGATTTGTTATTTATTTTATTTATATTTTCTTTATTTTTATGTTTAGGATCTACCCCCTTTTGGAAATAAACTAAAATGGATCTACCCCTTTCGGAAATAAAGTCATTTTTATTGCCCATTTTCTACCACTTTTTGGTGGGAATTTCAACTTCTCATTTGTGTTATCTGATACAGCTACTAAAACTGTATAGATTAATGTAAAAAGGGTCACATTCAATGAAAAATGGATCTACCCCCTTTTGGAAACAAGCTCTTCATATTCTAATAGAATTGCATTTTTTTTCGTTGGCCCATTGTATGTAGATCTTTCCTGCTAATTCGGACAGACACACCATAGTATTCAATAAATTTCCAGTACCACTTGTCTGTCGCTATGTACGCGTTTTACCCAAATCATGGCACAAACACGTCAGTTTGCGTATGGAGATTTATGGTGACGGCCCTGTGACGCGTAAGTAACTGGAATTGTTTCCACAAAGATATGCAGAAATCATTACAACCAATATAATCAGGGTTGCCATTTCTTCCGATCTAAAAACGCAAAATTTCACTCCAAATTCGGTGAAAACGCCACATTTCATGAATTTTATGTGTACCATACCTTTATATATACAGGGTTAGAAAATTACTTTGTAAGCCTAGTCGATTGATAACACCTTTGTAACCTCGGCCGCGGCCGGAAATTTGGGTGCGGCGGTTTACGGCGCAGCTAGATTTTGCACGTAAAGCACATGCGTGCCGTTACTTTTGGACCCGTGCGGCAATCTTTTTTTAACTGTAAATCAGGTTTCATATAAATTGTTTAGGTATGCGATTGTAACACGCCCCAAATAAACCAAAAAGCTGTTTGGCATGCATTTTGAATTCTTGAACGCCAAAAAAAAAAAAACAAACGCCAAAATTGATGTGTTTGGATTTAAAAAGGTCAAACTGGTAACTCTGGATATAATGACACACATTTACAATAGCCTAATTCCATTTTTTCCTGGACAGGGCTACACAGCGTGTCTAGCATTTAAACACAAGTGTTTCGAAAGTGATAGCAAAGACGTGTTTAGAAAATGTATGTTTACTTGTTTAGATTATTGACGCTTGGAAATTGGACAGGGATGTTAAGGGTGGCGTCACACTGTCCCGAAATTGACCAAGATGACGAATATCGTCGGTATAGAACCAGAAGGGCGTTAACGCAGAACCTGTTGAGAACCAGAAGGGCGTTAACGTTAGTGACTTTCTACAGTTGATAGTGCCCTTCTGGTTCTCAACAGGTTCTGCGTTAACGCTCTTCTGGTTCTCAACAGGATCTGCGTTAACGTCCTTCTGGTTCTCAACAGGTTCTGCGTTAACGCCCTTCTGGTTCTATACCGACGATATGGAAATTTCATTTTCGCGCGAAGCAGAACCGAACTTGAACAACAATGGCAATCAACAGCCGAAACAAGTACTATGCCAACAGAAGATCACACGATGGCTTAAGATGCCCTCACGAATAACCCGATGCTTACACGATCAGAGCCGAATTTCAAAATTCCCTAAGTAATCGTGTGTTTATCTTTATTCAACTTCGGGACAGTGTGACGCCTGTTTAAGTGGTTTGACACACGACGTTTATGCTAGGTTCACACTGCCGATCTGCTAACTCGATGAGGCCCGATCAAGCCAAGTTTTGGCCTTTTCGGTCCAGTTCGGCCGGTAATCGGGGCCTAATCTACCATGATCGCCGCCCGTCTGCCTTGATCGACATCGTTCTGGTTACCTACTCGAATAATTTTGACCGTCAAAAACATTCGAGTAGGGAGCCAGAGCGTTGTCGACCACCCCGATCAAGGTAGATTGACCCCGAATACCTTGCCGAGCGAGGCCCAATATTGGCCTGATCGGGCCTGATCGAGTTGACAGATCGGCAGTGTGAACCTAGCATTAGCCTCTGAACTTGTTTACAAAGTGATAGCAAGAATGCGTTTTGAAAAACGTTCAGCACAGTTTTTACAGTGTAGATTGTGATAGCGTTACTTGCACCATCAACTTTATTGGTAATTCCTTATTGATAATAATAATGCTATACATGTCGAAGAAGTTAATAGAATTGTCGTTAAAATTGCTATTCCCACACATCCGCTGCACTTATTCTTTGTTTTTTTATTGTGTTTATGTATAAAATTGTATTTTTTTTATGTTTGTTTGAATTAGAATGTATTTTGTTTTCGTAAAAATGTAATTTTTAAAAACAGATGTGAAATAAAACTGGAAACTTGAAACTTCAAAATGGTACTTGATGCATTTGTATATTTAGCTATTTTTATACATCTAGATTATTGGGAGGGGGGGTTAACAAAAAATCTTCCAAGTGGAAAATGACTAAACTTATATCACTATTACTTAAATGTTTCACAAAGTTATATTTTTGTATATATTCTCATATTTACAGCTACAACAGAAAACTGATTATCGTGTGGACTTATGCCAGCTACAAATTTGGGCTGCGTTTAGATTGGGCAATGGATGGAAAACCACTGTCTTGATTTTTGAACACAACATGATTAATTTCATAGTGGAACTGAAAACAACGCTGCAGGAACAATACAGAAAGATGGATAAATTGTTTCATTTTCATCTTGTTACACCGTTATAAAAAAAAAAAAAATTGTCGAAAGAATCGACATGGGCCTACTGGTAAATATGTTTCTGACCAAGTAAAGTCTTAAAATATGAACAATATTTTGGTAAAATATGTACAAACTATTTAAAAATTCACAAAATTTTTGACCGATTATGGACCACATTCTGTTGACACGTGCACATTCACCAACATAATGAATTATTTTTCCAAAATTCACTTTTTAAGTGTACCTTTATGCCCTTCACTGTGAACATAATGATGTCATATATTGTATTGCGTAGAAAATAATCAATAAAGAGTTATTTATTAATATTACCTTTACTGAAGAAATTTACATTATAATAATTAAGTATAATACTATTTTGCCCTACTTTGGCAAAAGGAAGTTATTGATGTTTTAAAAACATACTTGGCATTCTGTATCTTCAGGTAAAATTTGAAGTAGAAATAATCAATATATTGAAAGATATTTTATAATAATTATAATACATACATACATTCACATTGCACAAATTCTGTATGAATATTTTCAAAGGCACATTACAATTATTCATCTTATTAATTTGTAAATGCATTATTTGTGATTATTTGATTATCATGAAATATATTTCACATCAGTCTATTAAATTTATTTAAGTAAAATGCGGGGAAAATGCATTGATACCACTGCAAATGACGGACACAAATTCTCATTTATGAGAAATTACACTTTTGTTAATTGCTTCGTTTTGCCAAAGTTGGTCATTACTGCCAATTATTCAAATAATCATCAAATTTGTTTCTTAATATCATTTAATTTTTACTTTTAATAACATGTAGAATTCGCATGATTTCTGATTTGTTATATATGTACACATTCTATGTCTTAACTGTAGTTAGTGACTATTGCTGCATAACTATTGTTGCATAATTAGGTGCATAATGTTTGATTTCATTTCTGCATTTCTAAAAATATATGATAGACTATTGTCATGAAAAGTATACATTGTGTAATGACAACTATTTCAGGTGAATAATACGTGGTATGCTAATTTAGCATACCTCGTATTATAAACTTGTATAAACTAATAATACAATTAAGTCTTAATTGATTTCATCAGGTAATTTAATTTGAAAGTACATTATGATAAAATACAAGAGATCATCATTTTAAGCGAAGGCTCGAATTAGGTGGCGATATAAAAAAAAATGACATCTTGCCAGTATACAGCATGTCTCAAAAAATTGTAGAAGTGAAAAGCGCTCTATTTGGCACTTAAAATATCTCGTTGTATTATGATGCTTACGTCAACGTCCAGAACACAGTCTTAGCCTTGAAATGTCGTTTGTTCTATTCAATTTGATGGTTTTAATCTCGAGATATGTTTAGTTTGCAACGAAAGGGTGAAATCACAACTTTTACTACAGTTAAAGATGGCATCACGCCCTCTTCCGTAGTGAAGTGGCACAATTGTGATTTTACCCTTACGTTGTTAACTAAAGATATCTCAAGATTAAAACAAGCAAATTGAACAGATCAAACAGCATTTCAAAGCTAGGACTATGCTCGTAACGTTGATGTAAGCATCATGTCACAACAGTATTTTCTACTTACCCTAAAGGGCATTTTTCATTGCGCAATTTTTGGAGACATGCTGTACAAATCATTTCTATTCAAAAATAATACAGATATATAACTTTAAGTATCATAGGTGCAGTACGTTGAGGTTGCAGTCATGGATATGCCTTGTTTATGTGTGAATGTGTGCATGATTGTTTGTAAGCTACTATACCCAATGTAGTGTACACTGTGAAAGGGATTAAAAGGCATGGCCATCTCTTTTGCATGCCTAAAAATTAACATTGTGTAAATACAATGGCATTTATAAGAAAATGCCATTTGTGAACCTTTAGCAAAATACAGGAGCAAGAAACACAGTTTTAGTGGAATTCTAGTGATCGTTAGACTCTGATTTGATTTTTTTTTCTCGCGGGAGAAAAATTCCAACCATAGAACGTAAACAAAACGGCTATTGTTTTCCTTTAGCATTTTTCAAATTCTAGGTAACTACTGACCCCCAGATTTCACAGACATGCCTTTAATCAATAGCCTAAGGGCATGGGTTATATTTTCCTGGTCTGTGGGGATGTTTGCAAATGAGGTCTACTGCCTTTAAAGGCAGAGAATCTTATTTGCACCCTCTTGCTTTGCATCAAACCATCACTCATGCCCTTAGGCTATGTATGACATGTATGAAGGACGTGTCTATGAAATCTGCAGATCAGTAATTTCCCGGAAGTTGAAAAAGGCTCCCAAAACCAACGATCAGCTTAGTGTGCGTTCCATAGGAGTGTTTGTCTTTAGGAGAAAAAAAATTAAATCAGAGTCTAACGCTCACCTTGATTCCATTTAACAATTAGGTGTTGAAAATAAGATTCGTCAAGTTTGGTATTAAATAGCACAAAAAGTATACAACAGGTAATAATGACACTGAGTACAGTTGCAGCTGATTAAGCAACATTTATTATGGAGGTGGTTTGAATAAGATATCAATATTCAATGTTATGTAATTCATGCTAATTTAAAAAGTTTGGGTTCAGATTTTGCTCAATATCCAGTCCCCTGTACAAAATTGAAACTGTACAGAAATCGAATGGTGTGTGTGTGTGAGAGTGTGTGTCTAGTCCCCACACAATAGTAATAGGCAATGGCTGTGGATAGCGAACATTGGAAACATTGGTATGCCAGTTTTTCATGTACGCCCAGGGTAGATAAATGCTTTATCAATTTCCATTAGTAAGTAGCCTGCCGACTGTTAGACTCTATTCACTATCCACAGCCATTGTCTATTGCTATTGTGTGGGGATTAGACACACACAGCATTCGATTTCTGTACAGTTTCAGTTTTGTACAGGGGACCGGATATTGAGCAATATCTGAACCCTAACCTTTTATATAAGCATGAATTACATAAAACCGAATATTGATATCTTATTCAAACCATCTCCACCAAAAATTTTCACCACATCTATACTCATTGCCAGTATAATCTGGTGTATAGTTGTGTTATTAAACACCAAACTTGATAAATCTTTTTTTTAATACCCAGTAATTTCTATCTTCTATCATTGCTAAGGTTCTTAGAATGCATTTTCTTCCTGACCAGTACGGGCCATATACACAATGTTAATGTTTAGGCATGCAAAAGAGGCACTCTGCCTTTAATTGCGAAAAGGCCTTAAATACATTTTTAACTTTGGAGAAAATATACGTTACTTTGTCCGGGTTTAAATACGTGCCTATAGAAAATGTAAAGCAAAACACGCAATATTTCCCCCTTGCGCGAATGTATAGCTCGGCTTCAAACTTTACTCTGAAGTAAAATATGAATGTGACACATACACTGATGTTGATAACTGCTGTTTGATAGAAAGTAGATTTAGGTACTTTTGCAAACAAGCCCTTCAATTCCTTGAATTTTCTACATGGTTGTATTGTATTTTAATTCTGTGTGTTCAACGTATCCATGTTGGTTATAGGAAAGACAATGAGTTGAATAAATAAAGTCGTACTGCTAACAGAAGGGAGTATTTATGTGTTCTTACCAAAAGGCGTTACTTCCCCATAATTTGAAAACCATTGGCTATTTTTATGTTTGCATTTCAATGGCGAACAGATGGTTGTAAAAAGATCGAAATCCTTTGATCTCATGTGAAATTAGCCAATACTTTTCAAGTAAGTGGCAATTAACAGTTTACGTCCTTCTGCTTTGACATGTTTGAGCGCATGCTTAAGCCCCTCTGCCAGCGACACGGCGCATTAAGATATGTAATCTACCTATTTGTTCGTTTGCAGTAAAGACTAAATCAGTGACAAAACCCTTTATTGTTTCATGCGTTTTTTTTAAGGTGATTGGCTAATTACATAGCCACAGTTTAAAAAATCTGAGCACATGATCCCATGCTACCAGTGTCTTTGATGAGGTCAAAAAATGAAGCCTGAAAAAAATTGTATTTCAAAATGATATTTAGTGCGTTAAAAAGTGGAAAATCGTAAGTTGACCCGTATCACTTCTCCATTTCCTCCCATAGACTTACTGTGTGTCAACACTAGATGGTAAATGAAACTCGCCCCGAAGTTTTATTATTTATTCATTATACACTCCCATTGCATGTGTAATTCAACTTGTTGATTCTAGGGTGTTTATTTCGATCATTTGAAACTACTATTAGCATCAGATATCAAAGTTTGACAATTCTTTTTTTAATATTGAAGCTCCACAAATGTAGCCTAATCACTTAACTGGATGACACGAATCCAGTAGAATTTTCAAATTCGTGCTGTTCGATCGTATATATAAACGTCGACCAGTCGGTGAGAGCATTCTAAAACCATCGTGTGTCCTTCTGTAGGCATCGACTTGCTTCAGATGTTGATTCTCTTGTTGATCGCCCTTTCGGGCCACTTCGACGCGAAATTGAAAGTCCATATTCTCATGGCGCAAATCCTTTTCAATGTAGGGTGACATCACACACATGCAGAAACCTGCCCAAATCCATATTTTGCCACCAAAATTTTTCTACCTGCAAATTGCCACCAAACAATCTTCTACTAGCGGGGGGGGCGGGAGCGGCGCCGACAATAACCATATTGCCAGCTCAAACATTTTTCCTAACTGCCAAATTGCACTCCAAACAATTTCTGACAAGCGGGGGGGTGGGGGGCGGCGCCGACCACAAACCATATTTTGTGCCAGCCAAACATTTGTCGACCCTGACAGAATCTGCCCAGCCAAATCACTAGTTTTGGCATGCACATGCAAAATTCGTGGGGGGGGGAGACATTTTGATTATTCGTGTCTCCCGCCTTCAAAATCTGGAGGACGGTGAACTCCGCCCCGCCCCCCCGATTTGCCCCGCTGTCCATACTAGTGTGGCCGTCTTGGGTTAATTTCGGGACAGCGTGACGCCACCTTAAACAAATGGGTGACATTTTCCACATTCATTGTTCTCAAATCCAGTCTAAAATAACAATAATGATATCGTTGGCATTGGTCATTATAAATGATGAATATTACATGACCCAAATGACTATGATGGTCGGCACGAATTAAACATTAAAAACCTACTATTGTGATCCTGCAATTTCTATTATTAATGGGTATATTTATTAGGCCAGTTTTTTTGTGAGGGAAGTAGCTATACACATAATATAGACGTATGAACAAGCATCCCCATACATTTTCAGGTATGAAAACGGGAGGACTTCAGACATACAACTCCTACATACAACATGGACCCCTGACTAAAATGGAGATCAAAAAGGATAAAAAAGAAAAGAAAAATGAGAAGCGGAGGGGGGGGGGTAAAAACAAATTGTATTATGCTGAGAAATGGGATTCTTAAAAGGATTCCCTTTTGTCAAAATCTGATAATGTTCAGTTTGTTGGTGTCTGTTTTTGTGTTTGTAAAGTGCGTTTGTGTGTTAATGTGTGTGCGTGTGTGTGCGTATGTATGTGTATATGTGTGTGCGTGTGCGTGTGTGTATGTATATGTATGAGTGTGTGTGCGTGCGTCTGTATGTGTGTGTGATAAGAAACTCTGAAAATATTATTTTATCAAATCAGTTTCAAACAGAATGGCATCCATACTTGAAGCTCTCTTTTGGTTCCTCCGAGAATACTGCCAATATGTTTATTTTTTTCTCAAACATGTTTGCCTCGTAGGCTAGGAAATCGAAGCAGATGAACCGATCTTCCCCTCTGCTGACGGTGGCTTTGTGCGGAGTATATCCGCCTTTACAGTATACATAAAACCCTGTCCCGACTAAATAGGGGTCCGCCCGCTAGTCATAAGGACCGCTATTCATAAAAAAAATTATTCATAAGGACCGCTATTCATAATAAGACATAAGAGTCGCAA
>JZLH01S0548069.1:101187-110303 GCA_001188425.1 Eucidaris tribuloides
TCGAACTCAAATGCGGGTTGCGACTGCTAATAGACATATCCGAGTTACTCGTTGTCCGAACTTGAGTCAGGAATTATAAACCAGACTGTTTGTAGATGTACTGGATACGGTGTTAATTTGTGACATATTCAGCCGTCAGGGGAAAGTTATCATTTCGAGAAATAGCCTGTAATTCGACTTCAATCTGTACATTTGTGCACCCTATTTTTCGGGTGTGATAGACTTTTTGCAACTACGGGAATTACCTTGCAACCAAACTCTCAGAATGGTGAGTGTAAAAATCACATAGGGATACCGTGACATGCTTGTTAACCAGAATCAGAATAGGAATAATTTTTCTCATGATTTTTCAAACGCTTGATTATTAACGCCTGTGTTAATTTTTTTGATATAAATGTATATTTAAATGTTTATGTTTATTACTGAAATTATTTTTGTATGTTTATTTAAAGAGTTGAAAAATAAAACGTAATAAAATGAAATGGAACATTAATTTGGCATTTATAAGGATTCAATTTACATTAATTGAAATACAAGTTAAGTGAATGTACATGGATAGTGCCACTAACATGCTTACTTTGCAGAAAAACAAACAAACATTTATTTGCCTCCGGTTGAAAGTATTTTTTAAATTAAAAAGTCACTTTATTTTAATCAAATATAGCTATTAAGTCAAAAGATTTAAAACAGATCTTATAACTGAATTCTTACACTTGAATCACTCTACCGGTACGTACATTGTATGAAACAAATATTTGTTTCGTTTAATTAACAATTCAAGCTTCCCTCCATCATTTTACTTCATTACTACTTCGTTTTGTATTCTTAAAATGACCTATTAGAAAAATGATTTAGAAACGAGGTTTGTTTTGTCGAGTTGAAGATTTTAATTTGCTTGAAACAAATTTGCGATTTTCTTTGCTTACATCACATTTTCAAGACATTATGTTGAATGTTTGCTCAAATTTACATTTATTTCCTACCCCTTTTCTTATAATTTGTAACCACGAAATATTCATTCTGTCAGTACACTGTATAAAGTGTATTTAGTCATGAAATATATGTGTTTAGAAATTGATAAAAAGGAGTATTTACAAATGTATGTTTACATTATTGTTACTTAGTGTTTAGATATGGGACACGACGGTTAGCCTCTGAACAGGTTTACAAAGTAATGGCACGAACGTGTTAAGAAAAGCGTTTTCTCGACAAACACAGTTTTACAGTGTACTCATTTTCATTGCATTGAAACAAAATCCAGAGATTTCAGAAGTGATATTTTACGTATGGAAATAGTAAGGATTTATACGACATAACTGCATGATTATTAAGACGTCCGCTGTTCAGTACCAACGATAAAAGTATTTTATATATGGATGACCCCACAGGAACGATGTTTTGCGAGTTAACAGAAATGTTTCATTCAGTACTGTTGAAATAAATGTCTACTCTTCAGGGGCAAACGTATCGATTTGTCGCCCCCCCCCCCCCCCCGCAAAGTTCTATACTGCAATTTGGCATGTGGAGCGCGCCGAGAATTTTTGACATTTTTCTAACTTTTGCCACGCCAATCCGAAAAATGGTCCGACGCCCCTGCTACTTTTTATTCATTCTTCAGGGCTTTACACAGAGCTTATCAATACACAGCATTCTGGTGATAGCAACACGGCTTGCAATGGGTGAGTAATAAGTACTGATTATCCTCTTCAACGTTATGTATGCACATGGTTATCAAACACAACCAACCAAAAACTAACTCTCTGTCACTTTCAAAATACCATAAATTTTCAACGAAACAGTTTGTGATTAATCCGTTAAGTCATTCATGAGTGAGCACACATTTAATGCAAAAAATAGGACTTTTCAAATTTCACAAGGGCCATTTTAGGGTAGCGATGATACAAGATTTTATAAAATTCTGTTTGGTGAATAATTAAGCGTTATTTATGTTAATCATCTATCGTTTCACCCCCTTACACCTCCCCGACACTTTTCATACACTGTATGGTTCAGTGAGATCAATTTGTTTGTTTGAATAAGTTTTATTTTCGGCATTTCATATTTTCTTTCATAACAATAACATAATATAAATATAACATAAGTAAGTTCAATCTACAGAAATATTCCAAAAATATTTAACGCAATACATAATAAATCATACATTTATGAAAGAATATGATACGATAGATATACATATATACAAAGCATATGACCGAAATACAGTGCGTCCCAGAAAAAAGGAAACCGAGATTGATATTTCTATATCTTAATAACAAATATGAAAAATAAATCGTACATGGTTGGAAAGCATGTTTTCTCTTCTTTAATTTGATACAGGTCACAGTGATTTTCATACACGCATGGCTGAGCAAAGACAATAAGAATGGACACGGTCATAAAATCATTTGCACGAGCAAATTTGAAATTCAAACTGTCATGCTTGAATGTATTCAGAATATCTTAGACAATGAAGGACATCATTGAAAAGCCGATTTTATCTTCGTTCATATGATACCATTTTGTGAAAAATAAGCATTGCATCAGTGAGAAAAGGCAATTTGAAATGATGCTTGTTTTCAGAAATGTTCCAAAATGCATTCATTAACCCCGTTTTCTTGATCTGGCAGCCAGCAAACAAGAAATTACCTTGCAAACATGATTGGGAGCCTATTGTTGTGCCCCAAGCAAAATATTGTGTGAAGTCAGCCGTGCGTGAACCTTTTTGTTCAGATTGCTTCCAATTGCTCAAAATGTACATGTATTCATTTTAAAAATCACGCTAAAACAAGCCATGTTTTAATTTTAATTGTTTTCAGGCATACATTATTCATCTTTTTACGCATGAGGTGTAAGATAAAAGAGAAAATTGTGAAATTCTATGTCATGCTTTTGTTTCTGAAAAATAATCACATTTACTACCATGAAAATGGACTCACAGATGGCATATGCGCGTGCAAATGAAATTTTGGTAGCACCAATATCCATTGTTTTAGTTCAATAATGCGTGAACGATTAATAATACGTTATGTAGCAAATGAAAGAAGAGGAACAGAGCTTTACAATCATACCTAATTTAATGAAGAAATTATTCATAATGATAAAATATTTTAGCCATGAAATCTGTTTTCCTTTTTTCTGGGACACACTGTATAATAACTTCTTTTACAATATAATGCACATGTTACACATTTGAGGGCCGCCATTCTAAGCAACGCTTGAATAGACGGAAAAGTAAAAGAACATTTCTATTGTAAATACTTGGTTATTCATATAGATGGGCCATATCGTAGTGAATCCAATTTTATATAATTACTTGGAACACAGGAGTGGTGCCTGTGCGTGCTTGTGCAAGTGATGACGCGCGAAGGTGTAGATGGCCAACAATTCAGAGACAAGTAATGAAAGACATGGGTCAAATACGGGAAAAGTTTTAACAGTATACTACAAAACAAATGCGTTAAAAGCAGAAAAAAAGAGAAAAAAAAAGAGGGGTGTACCAAACTTGGTTTGTTGTTGGGTATATGAAGCACTTGAATGAACTGCGACATATTGCTGACGATGAAATAAATAATCCTGAAACCAAAAGAGAACTGTACCTCTGACAATTTAAAAATTGTCATAAGCATACTTTATTAATTTTGAAATTGTAAAATCCATTAGGTTTATTTAAAAAATTGAAATGGGATTTTTTCAGCAAAATGTATCTTCACATGTTGTACGAACATAAGATGCTCTAACCATGTCATGGTTGACTGAGCTCATTTTATAAATAAAGCAAAAAGTACTATTATTTACTGTTATTTGGGCATAAGAAATTACTCCTTTGAATTTTTAGAAGTGACAATTTTGCCTTTGATGCATGCTCAGTCATGCATTACTCAACAGATCAATCTCATTTCCACAAAGGTTAGTTAAGGAGGGGTAGGCCTAGTTATTATTTTTTTTTTTTAGAGAGAGCTATACAACAATCTTATTTACACAGGGTAGCCTCTTTAGTGACAAACACCACTCTTTTTAATTCTGTGAGTCAAAAAGGTCAAAGGTCACAGGTCACGTTTGGCTCTAATTCAGGCAATGCTACAAGTAACAGAAACAAAAATATGGAATATTGTGTTTTTTCAAAGTATCGTAATCTACAGTATATGAGTCGAGCTGTTAATTTTCACTTGTTTACTTTTGATCAAAACGAAAATATTCAGACAGTATACTTACATTAATGACAAATTAGGTCTGTATGCTGATGTCAACAATTTATTTTATTTAAATTAACAAGGCGAATACATCCAGGATGTTGGTCTACCGTATATGTTGACAACTCCGTTCCCGTGTGGCAACCTATCTATCAAAGGAACTTGGGTCCAGTTGATACCGAAACTGATTCCCGTCAATGGTGAACCAGCGAAGTGCAGCAGAAACATCCTGCCTGGTCACCGGGTGTGCAGAATACCAAGTGAGTAAAAACGTCACCGATGAACCCCCCTCCCCCTAGCCCCAACTAAAGTAAAAAAAAAAACTATCAGGGGTTCTGGACCCATTTAGTTAGGGGCTGTTGTATCCCAACAATAATGGGCAATAGTTATTTTCTGTGCCACTGTTCGCCTCTCACATTAATTAGCATCTTAAAGGGAGAAGGAGCCAGCAACTAACAGGTATAAGTTAAGAAAAAAATTGAGTTGTTGGCAACCAATCAGATCGCATGTGCACTGGCGTGAAGCTGACCATGCGTGACTGATGCATGCCACCCGATGTGTGTTAGTCGCGCCATGGTAATATGCACAGTTGGAATCGATGAGCTCCTCCCCCTAAAGCTGCTGTTACTGCAAGTTTTATCCCGGGAAAAAACTTGAAAACACGTAAAATAAACACAAATTAACTAGTTTATAGGGCCTTGCTGAGGGTGAGTATCACACAGTACCCCTTATTTAGGTTGTCTTTATGACCATGTACCATAATTCTCACAATACTCACAATGTTATTTATTTTCTTAACTTATCCCTGTTAGTTGCTGGCTCCTTCTCCCTTTAAAGCAAGCCGCTTTGAGGACGTAATGATTTTTTTTTTTTTTTTAGGGGGGGGGGGGGTTGTCATATGTATTATTTTCACCAAGCCCTCAGCATCCCCAACTATCTGTAGGGGTGCTGTGGGTATGAAAATGGAAATTTAAGTGACGTTGGCATGTAGCGATAGGCTCCTCAACAAATATAACAGAATTTCTTCATGCGCCTCGCATAAAGAAATTCCACACTACACATTGAATTTCTATGAATTACGTTTTTGTTAAAAATAAAACCAAAAAAGGAACAAATCTAGGATCTCCTGTATAGCGGCATAAAGGATCCCACAGCGTGGGATTACAAGCAATGTGCAGAATTATACGATATGAGCCAACAGCTCTGTCACGGGCATTGATATAAATGTATAATATATTTGCATGCGTTAGCCTATATTACCGTGAAAATGGCGAAGCGCGGCTATAGGGGCGTGTAGATCAGCGATCAGAGCACACAAAGAGATATACTGTTAAATTACATCGGCAACCGAATTCATAGCAAATTGTTGCATTTAAGACTCCTACAACAATTCTAACAATGCATATGCCTGCCTCATTCAAAGTAATTGAAATAAGTTAATCGATAGATCGTTACAAGAATTGCAATTGCCCGCCAATGCCAGCAACATTAATTATTAAAGCCATGGTGACCACTTCAAATTTTATTCAGTATACATTATTACTCAACCCATTTATTATATAATTGTTTAGTGCAAAAGCTTTATAGATGAGTAATAGACTAGTGATGCCAGTGACATTAATTTTCCTCAGTCTACATTATTTTATTTCATTTTGCCAAAATAACTGACACACACATAAAACGCAAAATCGCAAAGCACATAACACACACACACACACACACACACACACACACACACACACACACACACACACACACACACACACACACACACACACACACACACACACACACACACACACACACACACACACACAAACACACACACACAAACACAAATACACACACATACACACACAGACACATATACACATGTAGTATGCATGATCACACACAGATATCCACACACATACACACAGACACAACTACAGACGCACACACAAGAATTCTGTGACTCTATTAACCTGGTTTTTTTTTCAGATTGCAATTCAAACCCCTGCCCAGATGGTACTTCGTGTATTGAGACCATAGTTGGATACGAATGTAAGAACACTGATTTCTACCAAGGCGCAAGGTGTAGAGATAGTACGTAATCCACATAATTATACAAACATTTGAATTAATGTACAAGCATTATACAATTTAAGAGGCAATCGTACATAGGCAGTTCCAGCGTTACGGACATTACATTCAGACATGCTAGAAACCATCATTATCATTCTGAACCTATTTGTGGTAATCTCACACAGGTCACCCTGAAGTGTTAACAGTTTAAATTTGAATTAGTTTCTATTTATCGTTTGGTAGTTATCACACATAATGCTTGCCGTTACGGACATTACATTTTTTGGACATGACTTTTCACCTACCAACCCATTTGTCAAAAATTTTGTGAGCTTAAGCATGAAGTGAAGCTAATTTTCTTCTGAAATGGGTGCTGAGGACCTGTTTAAGTTGTAGGATGATAATTAGATACAACAGATTCAGTATATCCCATACAGGACCATAAATGTTGCGTTACGGACATTACATTTTTAATGTTACGGACATTACACCTCGGACCAATTTTTTAGGTCCTTATATTTATACTTAAAAGCATTTGATGACTAATATAAAGCTAATAGCAGTCATTTTTGGTCCTTTCTCAACTATAAACTACTATAAATTAATTCTGAAGTGATGTTGAATCTGAAATAATGAGACTCAAAGATTGCACATTTTTCAAAAAAGATAAGTAAAATTTGCAAGAATATGGGTTTTTTGAAGAAAAGTATGTCTAAATATACTTCAAATGTATTCAAATACCACTCAAATAAAAGATTTCGATGAGTTCTATTGTATGATACTAAATTTATCACTGTAGCACATATATTTTTGAAATTATTACAGATTTCATGATTTTGAGCTCGGGTAACATTTTTTCGCGGAATTGCCCACATACAGTATCTTCCCAAATTGCTGAATACGCCCTTTTCACGTGTATGTATATTTTGTATATCCTAATGGTGTTTCAATGTATCTGAAATACCAATGTAACTGGATCTGTTCCCTTTGCATTGTTTCTTCTTTTTTTTCATTTTACTTGTGTCATTTATCAGTTTAGAAGAAAATTGTCTGATATATTTGACAATATCATTCTTTTGTATTTGAATAGTTATATTATATTCTTTCAGAGAAATTATCAATGCATGAAACAAAAGATGGGACAGTGACTGTTTCATAAAGTTTAATTCCACCATAATGAAATTTTCCTCACAAATCTCAGTGTTGGGGAAGTGATAATAGTTCATCAATTATGAGTGTTTTAAAAAAAAGTCTATAAATTATGTCATCAAGACGTGTTTCACTGAGAGACGTGTACACTTCCCCAGTGTAATTTGAAATAGAGATTTATGTCATGTGTGCAAGAGAGCAGGGTTGGCGCCAAGGGGGTGGGGGTGGTAAAGGGGACGACCGCCCCTATTTTTTCAAAGTAGTGAAATTCATGGTGTCAAATTTCAACACTATCTGACTATGTTATCTATGTCAAACACAAAGGATTCCTTAACATTTTTATTTTGCTCCAGCGACAATTGCTCCGACAATAACTTCATTCACTAACCCTAACCCTAAACTTAACCCTTACCCAAGCACTAACTCAAACAGGATTCTCAGCTAGAAACCGAATGGCAACCCTAACCCTAACTCGTTGTCTTCTGAGATTTAAAGGCATGGCATCTCTTTTGCATGCCTAAAAATCAACATTGTGTAAATACAATGGCCTTTAGAAGAAAATGACATATGGGAACCTTTAGCAAAATATAGGAGCTAGAAACTCAGTTTTAGTGACCGTTAGACACTGATTTGATTTTTTCTCGCGAGAGAAAAAATTCTACCATCGAGCGTACACTAAACTGCTTTTGTTTAACTTTCGCATTTTTCAAATTCTAGGTAATTACTGACCCCCAGATTTCACAGACATGCCTGTCATCAATAGCCTAAGGGCATGGGTTATCTTTTCCTGGTCTGCGGGGATGTTTGCAAATGAGATCCACTGCCTTTAATACTGCATATGCTATCCCTATCGGAAAACACCTACCTAGGGTGTTAAATTAAACACATTAATTTTGCTGTGCAGAGGCAGATCTTGATTGATTTGAATGACATTCATGAACTTCTTGTTCACTTCCTTCCAAGTAGTGTGGAAAATAGTTTCCTATTGCCCCCTCCCTCTCCGAGATTGAACAAGTCATAGAATTGGCATTAACAATGAATTTACACCACTGCCTCTATCATGTCTATGGTCACTCTAGGTGCAATGTCTACCACTTTCCCCGCGACAACTACAGAATCAACCACACCTCTTGCTACCACTGACGTGGCGACCACTACCGGACCAACCACAACCATGTCTACAACTAACTCAGCGACCACGCGAGGGGCAAGTACACCGATGGCCACCACTGTCATACCAACAACTTCAGATCCAACCACACTCATGCCTACCACTGAAGCAACCACGCCAGGGGTAACCACACCCATGCCTACCACTGAAGCGGCGACCACTACAGGACCAACTACCCCTGTGCCTACCACTGATGCTGCGACCACTCGAGAGGAAACCACACCCATGGCTACCACTGTCAAAGCCACAACGCCAGCACCTACCACACCGGAGGTAACCACACAAGCTGCAATGACTACGCAACCAGCTACTACTATATTAACCAGAGGTATCTAAATAGCTGATCCCTTTTCTGATATATGCATTTTCATTCTAAACACAACGAAAAAATAACTACCCTCTTTTTCAAACTACCATATTTTTTAACGAAATAAGTTTTAGCAAAATGATTTTACAGGAACATTTCTACACTCATTGACTAACCTCTGTGCGAAAATAAGATTAATCCGTCAAGCCATGCATGAGTGAGCATGCATTAAAGG
>JZLH01S0548069.1:147418-159783 GCA_001188425.1 Eucidaris tribuloides
ACACACACACACACACACACACACACACACACACACACACACACACACACACACACACACACACACACACACACACACACACACACACACATACACATCACACACCACACACAAATACATATGTCTCTAGTAACACAGTATTGGTTTCTTTTCAGACTGTAACTCCAGCCCTTGCTTACATAGTGGTTCGTGTATGGAGACCATTACCGGCTACGAATGTAAGTGCACTGGCTTTTACAAAGGTACAAGGTGCGAAGAAGGTACGTTAACCACCACAACAAGGAAATTAATAAAAAATAAATGTCACAAATAACCTCATAATACCAAATATCTTTCATAATATATCTTCTAGTGAGGCATCTAAGAGCAACCATTATTAAAGCAATTCACATTTTTATATTAAACTTTTCGTAGAATTCTGTTGAGAATAATATATTCTCCTCCACATAACTGTATATAAATTCTGGACTCAGGCATCGTATAACAATGTTTCCAGTTTATGAATGTAAGCTACATGATTGCCCATGCTATCAGTGTCTCTAATAAGGTCGAGAAATGAAGACCTGAAAAAATCAGTACAAAATCGATCATTAAAGCCCAAGTTTATTTTTTATTTTTTTTTGAAAGCTTTATGCCCAAAGGTCATATCACACCAATAACAGATTCTGAATGTCTTTCGTTTTTTTTATTAATTAATGAAAACTATATTTTACATCATAGCATCCAAAGGGTTAATAAGGTTTTATGGCTATCCGAGTTATACCTCATCACAAACGTCTCTGCCCCCCCCCCCCCTCCCCCGAGATGTTTCATTGATTAATTACAAAAAAAAAAAAAAAAAGGACATTCAGAATCTGTTATTGGTGTGATATGACCTTTGGGCATAAAACTTTCAAATAAAAAAATCCCCAAAACTAAACTTGGGCTTTAAATTCTTTTAAAAATTGAAAATAATTGAGTTACTATTGCAGTTATCCCCCGCAGACTGCTATGTTGTTAATTTTTCGTCGGTCGACTATGATTCATTTGCCAATTTTTATCTGTACATGTTTTACAAGTGGCAACATAATTGTCTGAGCATTTGTATTCTAGGGTGTTTACTTGTCCATTTAAACACTGTCGGATATGTCAGATAGCAAAATTTGACTTTTTTTATATGGGGCTTCCAAAGTGTTATACATGTACAGTGTCTTTGCACGACCAGACGCCAAAGCTGCCTCACAACTGGTAATTGAAGCCTAACGGATAAAGCCTGTAATGTGTCAATCGTAGTGTCCAAGTAATTATCTTATTGCTACTTTTGCTAGTGTGTAATAAACTGTAGGAACTATTTCCATAATTTAGTGCTATTTTAATCAGCAACCATGTGTGGCGGTCAAGTCGTTAGAGTCGATTAAACATAAATAAACGTCAAACATATTATGGTTTCTGTTACCATAGTTAGGATAGTAACGCACTTTGTTCGTTAAACAACACAAATCACCCATAAGTTCAAGCTAGAATGAACTATACCTTTAAATGATACAGTAATGCGTGTAAGGGAAAGTACTTGAATTGAAATTATTGCAGAATAAATTATGGATAAATGCCCATCAATAATTGCTAATAGTTTATATTGCGCTGTGACTATAAAAATTACTCTTTACCAACAGCCAGAAGCAGAGGCGTCGATCCTTGGGGGGGGGGGGGTGTAGTCCCCCGGATAATTTTGACAACTTAAAAAAATAATGATACGCAATGCAAGGATATGTTTAAAAAGCATTGGAAAGCACTATAAAACCATTAAACTTAGCATAAGTTTGACAATTTGATAGTTTTGACAACTAAAAAAAATAATAATACGCAATGCAAGGATAATTATGTTTAAAAAGCATTGAAAAGCACTATAAAACATTAAACGCGAAAAAAAAAAAAAACAAAAAAAAAAAAAATAAAAAAAAAAAAATAAAACACCAAAAAAAAAAAAAAAAAAAAAAAAAAAAAAAAAAAAAAAAAAAAAAAAAAAAAAAAAAAAAAAAAAAAAAGAAAAAAAAAAAAAAAAAAAAAAAAACAATAGCCATAAAAGATACTATTAAACTTACAAAATTGCCAATTTTTCGGCGCAAAATTCTGGATTACAATTTGGCGCACGTAGCCCGCCGAAAATTTGTGATTTTTTTTTACTTTTGCCAGCCCCCCCCCCCCTCCCCATCCGAAACATGGATCGACGCCCCTGGCCAGAAACAAATTGAGAACTATATGCCATATTTTCGTGGCCTCTCTGAGTATAAGCGTAACCGACAATGTATACTATTTTATGTAGATACTTTCGAAAAGAAACCTAGCGTGCTATAAACTCATTTATAATTCATACTGCTTTTAGTTAAATTATAATTTATATTGCCTTGAGGTCATTGAAGTGAAAAATAAATTATTCATGGAAATTAGTGGTAGTAATATTTCCACGTGAGGCATGAAAGTTTAAAAAAAATGAAGGTCATTCTTATATCATGTACATGTATATGGCTTGCAATTGAAGATGAATGAATTTATTTACACCACATCTGTCTCTCCGAAATTAGGAACAGACAGTTACACAAATTATTACTTTTTTTTTCAATTTCAAACTCATCAATTCCCTTTACAATTGCATACAAAGTAAGGTCTTCAGCTCCTTCGGTAGCTTATTCCAAACCGAAGAACCACAATCCGACATTAGCTAGGAGCTGCACTCACCGGCTTTTGTATCTATACGTGTTAGTATACCATTTTATAATCGCAACTTAGAATGTAAATGAGAATATGGGAAGTTGGGAACTCTACAAATATTTCAGGATATAATTGGAATCATACTGCAAAACGAACGTATGACGTTTATGAGCAATTCATTATTTTTCTACAGGCAGCTAATTTACCATCTTTTGGTGAAGATGCACACTCTAAATTACAAGGATTAAAAAAAAATCCTGATTAACATAGGGACCAGTCGAATTCTGGATTTAGACTTTAAAAATAACAAATGCTTAAAATTTACATCTTTAAGATTTAAAATCTAATCTATAAATTAATTGGTCCCCAACCACAGTTGTTCAGAATTTTATTTTAATTCCTTGCAATTTAGAGTGCACCTCATGTTTTTCGCTCCAAATACAGCAGACTCGGCACGATTTTGAACTCGTTTTGTGTCACCGATATTTGAAATCAATTGCATCAAAAGAGAGTATCAGATTAGTCTAGAATATGTGCTTGTGTCTTCAGAGTCTGGAAAGGGAACCGGGTCTATACCAACCACCACCTATACAACCACGGAAACTACCTCTGAACCAACTTCAACCCAAGACGAACAGATGAGTTCCATACCAACGCCTACAACGAATGAAATATCAACGGCGGATACTGTAACTCAAGCTGCGGAGAGCACCATGACTAGTTCAGATACATCCACACCCCAGCCAACTCCTACGGTAGAATCAGGCGAAGAAACAACTTCCGCTCCTACGTCCGCACATTCCACGAATGTGATGGCTACATCCGCTACTACTTTGACAACAATTACTTCTACCACGGAATTGGACGAAGAAACGACTTCGTCACCGGCTACTACCTCTACAAAGAGCACGATATCGATGTCCGGTAGTCCTACAACTGAAGACACAGAGACCACATCACCACAAACAACTATAACCACAACGCAGCCTACCACTGTTCCAACAACAATGCAGACGTCCAGTGTCGCTACAACCGTGGTAACTACGGAAGCAACTACTGGTATGATGTCATTAAACTTCGTTTGTTTCTTGGATTTTGTTTACTTTGCATTCCTCCAATTAACACAATGAGTAACAGAATATTATGAGAGGCGATTCGAAATTTCAGTACATTTAAAAGAAGAAATCATATGGCGAGACAAACATTAATTATGGAAAAACGCAGGGATCTCCATCTTGAACGTATAAAGCTGGATGATTAATGGAGGCCTCGATTAGAACTAATGGAATAAAAGCATCTTCTAAATTGTGGGGAGTGCGATGTGAACAGGCAGAGACAATTTCAAATAGTAATCGTGAATATGAATTATGTATTTGTTTCCTTTTTATCATTCTATTTGACAGCAGTATTTCGCAATTTTCCCTAAAAATCATAACAATTAAAACCAAAACCAACAAGATGACATAGGAAAAATCGCAAAACCACCCAACAAAACTATCTCAATATTGAAATGCCCCTCCCCAAAAAGATCACATTTGTTTTGATTAAGTAATCAATTACATTAGCAAATGTAAAGATTAAAGCCATAAAATCCTTAGCTTAGGAAGACTTTTTGTCTCAAAGAAAAGGCGTGTTCTATTCCTTCGTGTGCCATGTACACCACCGTCAGAAATTAAAGATAACAATTAATCATTTCAAATTAAAATTTTACCATCAAGCTGGTATATGTCCTTGTTCCATTGAAGTTTCAAGACTTGTAACTACTGTTTTGTTTCATTAATCTGAATTCAAATTGGAATACCCAGTCAGCAATCGAATGATGTTACAAATAGAGCAGTTGTGTGACATTATGACAAATTACTCATTGCTTTAGATTCAAGAAATCAATTTGATTAAAAATATGGACAAATTTATAGTAAGATGAAACCTTTCAATTTAATAAGATTGATTGTACATGTACTTGTTATCAGAAAGTAAGAATTACGCGGTGTGAACATGTTCCTTGGTAATGCTAAGATAATTATTATATATATATATTCCCTTTTTCTATGTAAACATGTAACCATATTTGTCAACTTGGTTAGTTGACTTTGGGCTTGTCCTTTGTATTCAAGCTTAAATAAGCTTTGCGAGCTTTTGTCCCTTTTTTGTTTAAAAAAAAAATCAATGGAATGTGAAGTTACTTGTATTTATATCTATATTCGCACATGTTGTGTACAAAGAAAGTAATTATGTATGATTGTACATATATTTAACTTGATGTTTATATTTTTATCTGTTTGAATTTTGGAAATAACTGGGTTTTATTTGAATTAATAAAGTATCTTTTTTGTCGGAAATTTCCCATTTTTATAGCCGGTGGTCAGACAATCGATTGTAGCAGTGAAAATACGTGGGTAAACGCCGGTGCAACCTGTAGGTCCGCTGGGAAAACGTTGATTTTACCAGAGAATCAAGATGCTGTCGATGAGTTGGTTGATAAAGTGAGAGAAGAATGTGATGATGGAAGTTTCTTCATCTGGTTTGGTTGCTCAAGAGGAGGAGATAGCGAGGATACATGGATGTGCTCCAATGATGTTACCACCACGACAACGAGACTTTCTCATATTTTCACGGGAAATGCAGGTATAACGTCAATGTATTTGTCTTTATCTTTCAGTAACCATGAATTCTGTAATTTCATTGGTCAATCACGTTTTGATGAGATCCTGTATTACCTGTGTACTCGCTCACAATATACAGACCGTCCACTGAACATTTCCTGTATTCCGTGAATGAGATAATTCAACTTAATATTGTCACTGTTATTATATGTTTCGCACTGTTGTTGATATTTGTGCGCACGCGCTAAATCTATCCCTGAACATTTTCCATATTCTGTGATGACTTCATCAGAGCTAAGCACATGTATAACTTAGAGACCGATAACATCGATATTGATGTATTCCCTGTGGTCGCAAAGGGAACTTGACACAAGAAACCACGAGTGATGAGTAGACCACACCGTGGGGGGGGGGGGGACACTGTCATTTAATACAAGGTGTACACCATGCTCGTGCGTGGACTTTCAAAATGGACCCTAAACACGTAAATATCTCGAAACTTTACAAATGAGATTATACTACAGGATTCATAGAATACAAATTAAAGGAAATACAAAGAAATACGGGGAATATTACGGTTTGCCATTTAGCCATCGGCCTCATAGAATACAGGGTGGCCCAGAAAGAATGAAACACCTGCGATCGCTATTTTTTTTGTACCACCATCAGCAAAATGTCATTGTTTTCTGCTTTTGTTGGTTAGAACATTCTTTTTCCGACAAAATGATACCATGATCATTGATTTCTAGCCATGCGTTTGGATCATATGGCTATTTTTTGAGACAATGTCATTCATCAAATTTCCTACTTTTTTAACTCCACCGATCCTCGGAACATCGGGAATTTCTCTTGATGTAGAATGCCATAAAGACAAACCTAAATTCCTCATATTGTCTTTATTTCTATCAAAGCGAGGGCATTCCTGCGGTTTGTCTACGTATAGCTTATTCTATCATGTCTATGGCACGCTGTAACGAGAAAATATTTCGGTATTTGGTGGATCGGTGGAGTGGAAAATGAAGGAAATTTGGGAAATGATATTGCCTCAGGCCCTAGGATCTAAAACCAGACTAAAAATTAATGATCATGGTATCATTTTGTTGGAAAAACCAATGAAACAAAAACCAATTACATTTTGCCGATGATGTAGAAGAAATTAGCGATCGCAAATGTTGCGTTCTTTGTGGTCCTCACTGTATATGGCACCGAAGCGCAGGTTTGTTCCGTATTTCGTCAATAAACAGGGGATAACTAATATTATAAAATAGATATGTTATTTCAAGCATAGTAACTGGTCAAAACGCGTCACGTGGCATTCAACTTTTTTCGCGCACTGCACGGCAGTGCAGCTGGTGCGCAAAAAAATTGACATTGTACACTCGTGATATTTCTTCGCGACGTCGTGCTAAACCTGCTGGAAGGCGAAGGGAGCTCAAAATTTTGTTCGCGGTCGGATATTTGTGAGTAGATTTAAACGTAATAGGCCTACTCAAGTTTGCAGCAAAATGTGAAATCCCATGGACATAGTAAGAGAAACTGTAGATTTAGTCTACCGTTTGTTTCTATTTTTGTTCATCAAAACTCGTGTCGCTATTTTATAAAACAAATAACGCACTTGCCCTGTTGTGCATCAATGTAAATGCAGTGCACACTCGGTGTCTTTAGATGGCGCGCACTGCGCACTCGGCTAACGGCTCGTGTGCTGAGGCGGCACCGTCTAAAGACACCTCGCGTGCACTGCATTTACACGAATTCACGCTGGCTCATGCGTTCTTTGTATACTATTTGATTGTATTTATTATAAAGTGAATGAGAAATCGTAGAAGTTAGAGCAGTTAAAGTGTCTAGGAGTTAGAAATTATGAACAACGTGTACACTGAATATAAAGTATATCAAAACTCAAAGGAATTGTCTGAATATTTTGTTTTGCTTGAAGAAAAGAAGTATTCTAGTGATAGTTTCGAATTTAATGATTGTGATTAAAAACGGAACCCATTTAAGCTTCACTAGATGAATATGTGCCTGTCACAGAGATTTATATTATTACGCAGGCCCCTGGAAGATGGGGTGTACCGTGTTGGTGGTGTTGCACACAGACGTAACAATTATATTGTTACATCTGTGGTGTTGCAGCATCCTCACTTTTTTGTAAGGGGAGGAAGGGGCCGCCTGGGACTCGGAGCAGACGGGGAAACCGCCTCTTTAGTTGTCAGACTGATGAAAATCAGAGGTCTTATTTTGATTTTGGAAAATCCCCCTTAAGATTTAACCGTAGACGTACCGATGCATCATCGCACCAAATTGTTGTTTTGTTGGCGCTTGGTTGTGAAAACAGCCTCTCTGCGGATTCGAGCCCCTTTTTGTGTTTGAGCGTCGCTTTGCTGTTTGGCCATAAACAGACATGTTTTGGTCGTAAAACAAGTTCCCGTTGAACCTGAGGACCTTTTTTGCTTGTCAGTTCGCAGTTTGGCCGTGGAACAGGTTCCAGTCACCGATTTTACGGGGGGGGGGTACCCTTTCGAACATAAAAAGTTAAGAGGAGCTGTACCCCCAGGGTCATCATGGTCCTATGGGCTGGGAGTGATGGGTGCCCTGATAACGCGTGTTTGATAAAACTGCGGATCGTTTGAAGTGGAAACGTATGCAAAAATATAAACCAGGAATCCTGTTATTCTCGTGTTAAATAAAATAGTTCATACGACAAAAGAGAGGAAAGGGTCACTTGTCCCCATATGTCGATCACTTTAATTTCCTTAACCATAATATGTTTAGATTTGTGTGTTGTTGTTTTCTTTCTGTGTATTTTGATGTAATCTTTATACTTGATAAGTCCCTTATTTTCAGTTTTTTTTTTTTTTTTTTTAGAATGGAAAGGTCAAGATGAACACCAGGCCGGATGCATGGCTGTCAAACAAAACAAGAAATTCGAGTCCAGGAACTGCAATACGAATTCACAAGTCGGATATACGATATGTGTTTAGATTATCTGCGGCTCTGAGACAGTCTTGGTTGACTGGGATAATGCACCACTTGTGCCCTCTTGCAGTCTGCGCACCATGACATTGCAACATCTCGATTATTTACGATTTGCCCCATGAGCGCAGTTCATATCCTTTCCGTGGATGAATTGTCTCTTGATAATGTGACTTTAACCCTCTTACTCTCAGAGTTTAAAGTGATAGCCTAACATTGTGGAGCTTCAATTTAAAAAAATTGTCAAACTTTGATATCTGAACTACATAGTACTGTTCAAATGGACAAATAAACACCATAGAATACAAAAGTTTGGAAAGTTACACTGCCAATGGCAAGTTATGCATGAATAAACAATAAAACTCGGGGCGAGTTTAATTAACCTAGGTGTACACACAGTAAGTCTATGGGAGGAAATGGGCAAGTGAATCTGGTCAACTTACGATTTTCACTTTTTTAAAGCACTAAATAATCATTTTGAAATACAATTCTTTTTCAGGGCTTCATTTTTAGACCTCATCAAAGACACTGGTAGCATGGGGAATCATGCGGCTCAGATTTTTTTAACTGTGGTAAATGTTAGCCAATACCTTTAACCTTTGTGTTGTTTCAGTATAGGTCTGTGACAGCCTTGGATTAAGAGTGTTAAAGGCAAGGTTCACCCTGACATCAAGTTGGTTTTAATAAAAGCAAAACAATGAGAGAAACATATTAATGAAAGTTTGGCGAAAATCCACCAAAGAAAAGCAGAGTTATGAAGTTTCAAAGTTTTGAATTTGTGACGTCACATGCGAGCAGCTCCCCATATGTCATGTGTTAGAAATTCCATAAAAGTGCCCTTTTCTCAGAAATTTGAAAATGATTTTACCTGTGTATTCAAATGTATTATTAGAAACATTATTTCATACATGCAACTATGAAAAAAACCCGTTCAAATATAATGAACTATTAGAAAATTGCAATTTATGGAATTTATATTACATGGGGAGCTGATCGCATGTGACGTCACAAATTTAAAACTTTGAAGCTTCATAACTCTGTTATTCTTTGGTGGATTTTCGCCAAACTTTCATTAATATGTTTCTCTTATTGTTCTGCTCTTATTAAAACCAACTTGATGTCAGGGTGAACCTTGCCTTTAATGCAAGGTGTTGATGATCTTAAAGTGATGACTTTTCCGAATTAATCGTTGATTCAACTACGACTGCGCAAACACATAGAACCGAATCGGCATGGCAATTTAAAGCATGGTAATGTAATTTGTTGTATTTACCATTATGACTTATCACCATAAAAGCAGATAGTTGTGTAGATAGGAAAAAGAATGGTAGTATTTATTTATGTATTTATTTATTTATTTATTTATTTATTTATGTATTTATTTATGTATTTATATATTTTTCTATCTATTTATCTATTTATTTATTTATTTATTTATTTATTTATTTATTTATTTATCTATCTATTTATCTATTTATTTATCTATTTAATCATTTACTTATTTATAACTTTCATTTAATTATTCATTTATCTACTTATTTATTCATGTATCAATGCTTTTCATTCATATCTTTCGTTTTTCCCATTACACTAACTTAAGAATTTATTCATGTGTTTATTTGTTTATTTATTCATTTATGTATTTATTTATATATTAATCACTTCATTCATCTGTTCAGTAATTTATTCATGTCATTTCTTTATTTACGTATTTAGTAGCTGATTGAGATCTACGTTTGTTGGTTAATTGTGTATAAATTGATAATAACAGACCGTTTGCTATACTGTATATAGCCTAAATTGTACAAATTGTATAATTGATACGAAATATAATGCCTAATATTGTTTCGAATACTGTGTCAGCATAGGCAAATAGATTTCATTATTTATATAACATAATGATTGATATGCTAAATTTTGGGAGTTGTGCATGAGTCTTATAGGGAATATTTTGTGATAATCATCAGTTAGTACAACCGATTAAAGTAATAGGCTAACATTATGGAGCTTCAAATTAAAAAAAAAATAATAATAATAATAATAACCAACGACTCATTGCCGAACGTTGTGTTACGCAAAATGTCCACCTATCATGACCTAAATATCGAACCAACTAACGAACCAATAAACCAATCAATCAACTGTCTAATTAATTACATAAATAGCTAAATAAATGAGTAAAATATAAATCATAAGAACAAACTGTACTTAGTAAATTAAAAAGATTAAACTAATTTATATTTCGCAATAGAATTAAAGGACACTTACCAACATCGATTAAGCAATTTCAATAACAAGCGTAGCATGCTTGTACAAATTTCCACTGAAAGAATACTGATGGGATAATTCAACCGTTATCTTATCGGCTTCATCATTGCAATTTCTACATATCATTTTAGAAATGTTTAACGCAATTTCAGTTCAATGATTTAATTATAGCTGAAATTACTCCCATGAAGAAATCAAATAATTCGCCCCTTGTAGCGGTGTATACGCAGTTTTATTGTGAACAATTACCCAGACGTTATCCTACTAGAAAATGTATTTTTCCTCGACAATGTAATGTCTTTTATTTACATACAGACACACAGACACGAAAACATACACACACATACACAAACTCACAAACACACACACCTAAACACACACACACACACGCACGCGCGCGCACACATCATCACAACCATTGATCTGTTGGGCTATACCTCTTTTTTTCGCCAATTGTTTTTTTTTCTAATTTTTACCCCACATGACCGACGGAATGAAAGTCATCGACAGTCAGACATACACGCAAACACGTGTGCACACAGACACATACACAGACAAACACAACACACCCAAACATACAAACACATTCAAACAGACAAACACTTGTTCGTGCATATCCATGATCCGTTGCTAATATGCACTTGTTTTACCGACACACGTCATGAACAAATATAATATTCAACACGTGACATCCTCTTCAACAGATTACTTATGCTGAATAAACAGAAAACAATCGCAACCGTTCAGTTACCCTTCAAGAAAAGTAAACACAAGTTTTCGACGCATAACTATTGTTTGAACATTCATTTTGTATATACATTTCGTGTGCTGAACTTGGTATCACTAGGATCCGTTTGGTGATATCATTTGTTTGTGGAAGTGCAAACACATCCATAGTGTACATCTTCGTCGGGACGCTTCGGCAACCTGAAGATGGCGGAAAACATTTATTCTTCAAAACGCAAGGTGGATCCTTCACTTGACGGACTTAGGAATAGTACTAGGGCACGAGAAATGGAAAGGCAAAACGATGTTTATGGAGCCATGCAGTCGAAAAGAGCCACACTTAACAATCTGCACTTCCATCAAAATGGTCCGCACGTAAGTGACATACATGTATCTCTTCATGATCGACATTAACGTGAAGTAGGAGTATGTGCCTGTGTTATTATTTCAACATTGGACGTTAGAATTAAGTTGTGACAAATGTGTTTTGTAAGCCTTTAAACTATTTCTTAAACATTTTCACCCAAATGTGAATGGTTTTCTTAGTGCAAGGTTTAAGATATCAATCAAATGGTTGACACTACTCCTACTATTAAAGGTTTATAAATTTTCTTTATTTTCATGTTTAGCGTATCAAAATATAATTTGATGTATTTATGATTATGATGTGAAATATGCGATCACAAGAAGAAAGACGTCTTAATGATAAATACACCCTACATCATCACCAACCTAACATTCTTGGAGAATAAGTATAAGAGAGGATTCCTTTCAGAATGGAGAAAACACACGCTCACGCATACACACAAACACACACACAACCAAAATCAAATTAATCTGTGGGGTACACCTTTTATCTGTCATTGTTGTATCCCACGACTCAGATTTCTTTTGTTCACTATATAAGTTTAACAGAATAAAATCATCTATTGTATTGCTCTCTGTACCCCTACGGGCTTTGTGAGATCAGAAACACACGCATGAACACACACACACACACACACACACACACACACACACACACACACACACACACACACACACACACACACACACACACACACACACACACACACACACACACACACACACACACACACACACACA
>JZLH01S0548125.1:23987-35874 GCA_001188425.1 Eucidaris tribuloides
AGCCCTTGACCCACTTTCCCTTGCCCATTCCCTTTATCTGTTCTTATATGTCCACAGAGACAACTAAATAATGCCATGATGTGCAGTATCCAATTGTTTGTTCTCATAATATGTGTATACACATTGTCAATGATGTGTATATATTGTCCACTGTACAGTAATCATTAATGCATGCAGTATCTAGATAAATAGATAATAAAGTTGTTATGATAGCTGTCAGTGTTAGTCAACAGGAAAGTTAGACTGTGGATGACATTAGTCAGGATGCACATGCTTGTTAAATTAATCACAAAATTGAGCCCAGAAGGTGCATTGCATATTGTGTGGGTAAGCAAGACCCATGCATAGTTATAAAATATTGTATTCTGGCCTTCAGGCTGGTGTCACTTTATGGACTTAAAGGTCAGAAGGTCACGAGTGACATGTAGTATTTCAGAGAAATGAATCAAACGCAGGTGCAGGGTCACAGAGTGCTTACAGATCTAGCATTGGTAAGGGAGGGGCAAGGCATAGCATCAGTTGTGATGCAGTCGAGTTGCTTCAGGACTAGTGGTGGGGAAGGGAAGTTTAGGACAGAATAACCTGTCCAGTGTAGGAAATACACGGGCTGATCGAGGGCAATTTAGCTCCCCCCCCCCCCCATTAACAAAATAGCCTCCTAAAACCACAGAACAGCCCCCATTTTTTTTGTAGGGTTAAATGTATAACTGACAGTAGCCTTGAAAATGAAGTTTTATTTTCTGCTCTGTGCTCGTCGGTTGTCCGAGAGAAGGGCCTTAGCATGTATGTTCCTGCCAGAAGGGGCCTAACACAAAAGTAGTGTGATACTTTCATTCTGTCAGTCCAATAAGTGAAAATATCAAATGACAATATTTCTCAAATTAGATAAAATTAACTGTTAATTAACTGAACATTAAGAGCACTGTCCTTTTGGGGGCTTTAGGGATAGAATCAAAACATCATACCAAATACTATGAAGCTTTTTCATCATTTAAGCTGAAATTTTGCACAATTGCTTCACTTACATAATCCATCTTTTCAAGCAAGTTTCATGGTCTGGCATTTCATAATCTCTTTGGTAACAATCAGTTGTTGTGCAGCATGGAATGAGGCCTATAGTTTCTCCTGCACATTTTTTTAAGCTGCCGCGAAAACATGGTTAGATGATTCTTCTCAATCTCGTCAAACCATCAAATTCAGACAAATAATTGATACGTGTATGGCCGTCCAGAAAACCTCAAATCTAGTCACTGGCTAGTCACTCACTGGTGGTGGATGGTCGTAAGCATAGTGTATGGAAGGCTATATGAAGACCATGATACGTATACTTGCTGTGAAGAAGAATGTACACTTCGAAGCAAAAAAACACACTTTCCAAACCATGCAAGGTTCCACTTTCTGAGTTATCTTGGCTTCTTTGTATCTTATGTTACATCAGAACGTTTGTAAAGCTAACCTAACTACATCACCATTTAGTTCGCAAGCAGGAAGCCATCAGGGGGCTTCTTGTATCTTGACCATGAAAGATGATGAGGTAACAAATTCAGAAATGGCACAAGTATCCTAAATGATAAGCAAAATTACCTGACACTTAAAATGACATTTTCTTTGTTAGCAATAAAAGTCCACGTGGTATTTATCAGAATTTATGGATTGGTGCAGTCCCCTCCCCTTTCCTAATGAGGAAGGCCTTAACCATTCAGTACCACACTCCAAATATCACGTGCAGAGTCTATGGGGTTTAGTTGCTATGATACTGAAAGGGTTAACTGGTCTTTATGTCTTAGACCATGTCAACACTATGTTTTTTTACTGGACCAAATGAATATTAGCTGTAATGACAATTAGACAAAGTGGACATTAGACCAAATGTGCATTAGACTAAGTGGTCTTTAGACCATATGATTATTAGACCAAGTGGGTAATAGCCTAGCAAGTTTTTAGACTAAGTGAGAATTAGACTGAGTGGTTAATACATATAGACAAAGTGTTAGGTAGACCTCTTGGTCATTAGATTAAGTGGTTGTAGTGGCAGTGAACATTGGACATAGTGATATGTAGAGGAATGAATGTGGGACAAAATGGAAATTTGACCTTGTAGAAATTAGACAAAGTGGAAATTAGTTGAGTATATATGAGACCAGGTGGTGTAAGACCAACTGGCCATTAGATGAAATGAATTTGGACTGAAAGGTGATTAGACGAACTGATCGTAGAAGAAATGGAATTGTACCGTATGGAGGAAGACAAACTGAGAAATAGACCAAGTGGTATTAGATAGACCAAGTGGAATGTTCACCTCACATCAAGACCCAAGTCATGGCCCGGGGTCAACCCATGCCAATTTTGTGACAAGCAAAAAAAAAGAAAAGATCCTTGGGTTGTTCAGGACACTGATCTGTGGTGCAAGGTGACTCGGACCAAGACAGAGGCCACCAGAAATTTTCCTCAATGACAGCTGGCCATTTTCAAACAAAAATGGACATGAGGGTGAAAATGAAAACTTGCAAGAAATCAATAGGCTTCAATATTTTTTTGGAACTAGATATCTTAGATGATAGTTTTCCATGAAAATTACATAAAATAATTAATTATATGTTGTCACACAGTGAATTTAGTCCAAGGGTAATTGATGTTAATGTGGGTATTTTGCATTTTGTCGTGTCACTCATGGCATGTAGGGGGGGACCATTTGCCACAGGGTGGGACTGATTGATTGTGACTACATATGTTAGATAGGTAATCTATTTACGCACATGTTCTAGGACTCATGGTACTCTTGGAGAACTACTTTGGTACGAATCCAACCATAACCGATAATGGTCAGACACCCATGTCCAAAATTTGTCGTGTCACTCACGCACCGTTTTTTAATCATAATTACTTGACCAATTGTAGAATTCAAATCAAACTGGTAATGACACGTGCCAGTCCTACATTATACCTAATATGGTAGTCATCATCCATTCATAACCTCCAAGTGGGAAGATATGAGCCCTTAAGACTCTCAAATTGTCGTGTCACTCATGTTTGAAAATGACCAGCTGTAGATCTAACACTGCTAATAAATTACATCAATAAATCAGTGAAATCACACCTTCTTCTGTTTCTGTGTATCATTTTCAGTTTGTGACGTTGGAGACTTGCATCACAGCCTTGGTCGATGAGTTCAAAGATGACTACCCCATCTTACATCGAAGACGTTACGTCGTCATTCTGGTCACATGCATCATTATGCTGCTCATTGGTTTGCCTCTCACGACTCAGGTTTGTACCTCGTTCAGCTCCTGTTTCTTGTGCACTCTCAACAGTCACCAAGGAGATCTTAGGCCACCACACACGATATGATTGGTCTGGGATCCAATTTTGTAAGGCAATAGAATAGCATTTCATGTAAACATTTCAACACGTAAGATTATGGATTGAGGTTTTGAATAGTCATATAGATAGTGAAATTAAAAAGACAGCCGGTTTCAAGGTAAACAGTGTGGTCTCGATGTCTTAAGTATGCGAAAACAAGATAATGCAACCAGCTATGTGCATAATTTAACTTGGCAAATACTATTAGTTACCCCCTGCTTGTTCACGAAATATGGGCAAATATCTACGGTCTGGTGCCATATTCCAATAGGCCGGAGGCCGAATGGAATATGGCACCAGACCATAGATATTTCCCGTATTTCGTAAGAACAAGCAGGGAGTAACGATTTTATCTTTTTAAGTGTAAATCTACATGAATTCTGTAATTTAATCTCATATGGGATTTCACCCTTTCCTCGTGTATTTCTTCCCGTGATTAAAGTTGAAATCGCTGGCTGTCAATGAAAGTTTGTTGTCTGCATGTGGCTAATTATGCACGTTGTCAACCACGCATAGCTAATGTAGCTGTGACAACATAGGGGCCTACATCATCATGGAATACGGCGACGGAAATATTCACGCGCTGCGCGCATTGTAATGTAACTCTATGAATACAAGCGCGCAGCATGACGTCATCATCACGGAATACGGGAAATATTCAGGGGCGGATTTAGCGCATGCGCACAATATGATCTCATTCACGGAATACGGGATATATTCAGTGGATGATTCACCAATGAGGTTACAGAATTCACGATCACTAAAAGATAAATGATGGTATTCTCCTTGAATTAAAATGTTGCAATATCTAGACACGAGGATTAATATTGCAGAAAATGCCATTCACTGCAGACTTCTACAAAGAAGAACTGAACTTGAAGGTGACCATGGCTTTTGCTTATGTTCGCTGTCGAGAATGGGAAATCCCTGCACTGTAGCCTATGTACATGGAGATTAGTCTCCATATCTGTTAATCATTGGGAATTGTGTTCCTGCAAATTTCGATGAGAATGACACGCATACATTTATTCACAAATTCAGACACATGGGGTATGCATTAATGTTTATTCACTAGGCAGAGCGACGACCAGCATTCATGCGGCCCGCATTTTGTATCGGAAATTTTCGATGGGATACTGCACCCCACAAAACTTCACGAAGTTTGCATCTACACTACAAATGTCCCGTGACATTTTGCGGTGTCCAAGAAAATTTCTACCCCATGAGCCGCATGAAGATTGGTAGTCGCTCTCCCCCGTGTACATGTATGTGCATTACATGCATGCAGAGTGTCTGAGTTTGGAAACGAATGTGTGTGATTTTTAGCAGAATTTGCAGGAACACAAATGGGGACTAAGCTCCATGCACATAGGAAATAGTACGGCAGCGAATTCCCTTTGTCGACTGCAAACATAATTAAGCTTTGGTCGCCTTCAAAGTTCAGATCTGCATCGCCAAGTATACATTAAATGACATTTTCAGCCATTAATGTCATCATAATACATATGCGCCAAGTTCATGCATGTAGCTACCTGGTTGCATAATCTTGTTTTCACGCGCTCAAGATATCAAGACTACATTGTTTACCTTCTACCGCACATGCGCATTATCGACCGCATTTTAGGGAAGTTTTATCTCCCAGTAAAAATCGGGAAGTTTCGGGCTAGTGTGGATGCACGCATGAATTTTCGCGAAGTTTTGTAATGTACACTTAGCTGCACCTACTGCAAATTTGAAAATGTGCATTTCATGGTAAGGTTTAAAGCTAAATGTCTAGACCATATCACAAACACAACTCTTTGGCCTTCCAACTCAGTGTTTATTTTCTGATGACTAGTCAAATATAACTACAACTACGTAATTGTTTTAAGTTTTATCAGGAGTTTGTGTCCTCTTGTCAAATTCTGCACTTTTGCAGGAGTTAAAAGGTGTATCTATTTTTTTTAGTTTTAGGCGTATTGATCAACATGATGTGACATGACTAAATTTTGTTTAAACAAACAATATAACATAATTATATAATAATCATATGTCAGCACAGTAATCCATTAAAACTATCATAACAGCATTTGGTCAGTATATTCAACACATATATGAATGTATATGTGTATGTATCTATGAGAAAAATAATAAAAATTTATAACAAAATTACAGTGTATCATTGATAGGACAAACCAATACTTAAAATGACAAGAAAAAAGAAAACAAACCTAACCTCACATCCGTTTTATAATCACAATCATAATTTTCCTTTTCTCTATCACCAGCCCAAAGAGATTAAGGAATTTGTGTTCAAGTTCAGTGTTGTATTGGTGTTGTTATTAGTGGAGCATTTATGAGCTCAGCTATGGGAAAACTGATAGTTTTGGATATATAGAGTGATAGATATAAAATTTCTTTAACAAAATAATATAAATTCCCAATTTCCTTATGGAAACACAGAAAAATAGCTCATTTTTTAGGTAATATCAATTTTGTGATATTAAAAAACAAGTCACTTATTTTGAGATTGTCAGTGTAATACATGTATGTTAGCCAAGACCAAAATTTGTGTCACTCAGCAATCTTGAAAGTATAGTTAATTTTCGGAGTTATACTAATGATAAGGCTTGGTTTTGGCAGCCTGCCCTATCAGTATCAACATCAACATTAACATTAAACTTGAAATTATCTATTGTATACAATTGAATGTATGAGTACAAAGGTCAAGTGAAGCTGTGAGGCTGTTATGCAAATAAATGATGACCCCAATTCTCTGTTTACCATCAATGCCCACAACACATACCTCTTGTAGAGTAAATTAATAATAATGTAACTAAATATAAGGAATTAAAGATACACTGTAGACACAAAAATAACTGAATTCAACGATAAAAATGGTATTGTACGTGACTTTTGAAATATGAGAGAGAAAATAAGTTTTATTAGTCATATCATTTACATTGAATAACATCTATGAAGTGACAAAATGTTGCAGTTGATGTTGATTTTTTGTCAACTGACAAACTGTAGCAGTTGTTGTGTATTTTCTGTCAAACACTGATAAGATCAGCCCGAGGTTAAGCAGAAGGATTTAAGACACAAGTTAACATTGTGGAGCTTCAATTTAAAAGATTGTCAAACTTTGTATAAAATCGTTCAAATCATAGTGTGTTGTAATTCGCAAGAATTTGATAAATAACCAGCTACATCCTATTTACCATGCCTTGTTTTTATCTTTAATCTGAGCATATCCTTAGTATTCCTTATCAAGGTGTTTAAAGGAAAATAAACAACATTTAAAGAGTTTTATCAATTGATTTAGTCAAGGTTGATTTAACAAATCAGATTGTTTATTTTTCGTGCAAGCATTTATCAGTAACTTGTGTGCCAAATTGTGCTTAAAGGCTCACAGTTGAACTGTAATGCCCGCATCGAGTAACTATCCCCACCTTTTTTGAAAACTTTATGTGAAAAGCAGTTCAAGAATGATTGATTTAAGTTACTACAATTTTGGCACTACAAGGAAGCTACTACAGACAGCTTACAAATTTTTGCAGGAATTCTGTTGCATACAGCAAAATACAATTTAAATTGTAATAAGTGTCATCGTCGTCTTCTTCTTCTTCTTCTTCTTCTTCTTCTTCTTCTTCTTCTTCTTCTTCTTCTTCTTCTTCTTCTACTCCACCTTCTTTTCCCTTTTTCCTTTTGCTTTTCCATTTTGTCTCGCCTGAACAAAGTTCGGCAAAGACATACATGTAGTATTCACATTTTTTGTGTAACGTGCTCTCATTTCTTTATTTCTGCATCAAATGTGTTCACACTTGGTACAAATGATCCTTGGGTAATACCACATGTGTGTTGATGAGGATGATAAGGTCAAAGGTCATCAAGGGTCAAAATGTCAAATGATATGAGTTAGGAAAAGTTGAAGTTCTTGTTTAACTTTTTCATTGCTTTATTGTCTCGCGGCTCGCCTGAACGAAGTTCGGCAGAGATCTAGTATTTTTCCTGTTAGTCTGTTGGTCTGTTAGTCTGTTACGAAAATGTTAAAGTTTTTGTTTAACTTGCTCTCATTTCTTTATTTCTGCATCAATTGTGTTCATACTTGGTACAAATGATCCTTAGGTAATACCACATTTGTGTTGATAAAGATGATGAGGTCAAAGGTCATGTTGGGGTCAAAAGGTCAAATGACATGAGGTCATATGCATCCTTGTTATGAAAATGTTTAAGTTTTTGTTTAACTTGCACTTGCTCTCATTTCTTTATTTTTGCATCAATTTAGTTCACACTTGGTACAAATGATCCTTGGGTAATACCACATGTGTGTTGATGAGGATGGTGAAGTCAAAGGTTATCTAGCATCAAAAGGTCAAAGGATATGAGTTACAAAAATGTTAAAGTTTTTGTGTAACTTGCTCTCATCTCTTTTTTTTCTGCATCCATTGTGTTCACACATGGTACAAATGATCCTTGGGTAATGCCACATGTTTGTTGATGAGGATGGAGAGGTCAAAGGTCATCTAGGGGTCAAAAGGTCAAATGATGTATTTCTGCATCAATTTTGTTCATACTTGGAACAGACGATCAGTGGGAAATACCACATGTGTTGGTGATGAGGATGGAGAGGTCAAAGGTCATCTAGGGGTCAAAACTCAAAAGGTCACATTGCATGCTTTATTGATCGTGAAATCAGGCAAGACTCATGGTTTTTGAACCTCCTTGTCTGTCTTTCTTTCTTTCTTCTTCTTCATCTTTCTAGTACAGTATTTTTTAATTGTTATTGTTATTCTATTCTTTTCAGGGAGGAATCTACATCTTTGAGCTTTTCAACTGGTATTCTGCTGGTTTTACACCCATGCTCATCACCATTTTTGAAACCATTGCTATTTCCTATGTCTATGGTTAGTATAGATCCTATTTGATTATGCCTTAACCTTTAACCTTTAACCTGTTGGAGACTAAGAATGAGATATCTTGGGCTGGGGTCTATGGAAAATGTGTGTTGTATTAAAATCAAACTGTCCCCAATGGGTTAATTTCTTCTATTCTTTCCTGTTGTGTTAGGGAATGTGTCTATGAGCATGTGTGTACACAGCGTTACATGTGAGGTATGTTTTGATTACAGGAACACCCTTGTAGGGTAGGTTTTTCTTGTGAGGATTAAATCAGGAGAGAAATACCTCTCCACTGGCATATACATTTAAGTTTGCTTACAACATTATATATTGTAAAAGTACACATTTTTGCGCAATTAATTTTTTTCGTGCTTGCAGAGTTTGGTGATATTTTGAATGATTTTAATTGCACGGAGAGCTGAAATACAGAACAAGCAACCACAAGCGGTACAATGCTGCCTCTGCAACTAGCCACGCATGTACACACTGTATAAATATGAAAGACACTGAAAGACTGCAAAAATCAAATGATTAGGTTTGCAAAACATGTTCACATCATCTGCACGTGTGAAATGTACAAAAATTTCGACACCGCGAAATATTCCACGTTTACAGTAACAAAACTTTGTGAGTTAACACTTAAGATATTTTCATGGGTGTTTGCCGAACAAAACACAACTCTTCTTACAGACAGACATACTTGTGGGGACCCTAAATTGTGGTTCTTTGAAAATGTTCCCTACAAGGTATATCTGGTAGCAACACACAATCACTCACACACTCACACCCCAACACCCCACAAGTATGCCTGTGTAAGTATGTGTGTACATGTATTTGTATGTGTGTGTTTGTGTGTTCCTGTTTCTGCTTGTTGTGTATTTCGTGTGTTTGTATGTGTATGTATGTGCCTTTCTGAGTGAATGTGCTGGAAGGGAAATAAGATAAGAAAAAATTGTATTGTATGTAATATAAATTGTAAAAAACAAAATACACATTAAAGGTATTGGCTAACATTTACCACAGTTAAAAAAATCTGAGCCGCATGATTCCCCATGCTACCAGTGTCTTTGATGAGGTCTAAAAATGAAGCCCTGAAAAAATTGTATTTCAAAATGATTATTTAGTGCTTTAAAAAGTTGAAAATCGTAAGATGACCAGATTCACTTGCCCATTTCCTCCCAGAGACTTACTGTGTGTACACCTAGGTTAATAAAACTCGCCCCGAGTTTTATTGTTTGTTCATGTGTAACTTGCCATTGGCAGTGTAAAGTTCCAAACTTTTGTATTCTAGCGTGTTTATTTGTCCATTTGAACACTACTATGTAGCTCAGATATCAAAGTTTGATAATTTTTTTAAATTGAAGCTCCACAATGATAGCCTATCACTTTAAAGCGAAAGTTTAGTTCAGATCAGCCTCTGATCTTTCTGCTGAGGTATAATTCAGATTACCTTATCACCTTATTGATGCTTTGGATGCTAAACTGTAAAATGTAGTCAACAATTTGGGGGGTCCCTCCCCCCCCCCCTGAGATTTTTCAATAATTAATATAAAAAAACAAAAGACAAGCCAGAATCTGTAATTGATGTGTTATGACTTTTGGGCATAAAGCTTCCAAATAAAAACAAAATCACCAAAACTAAACTTGCACTTTAAAGTTTAATGACATTGTTGGGAATATTAAAAAATGCCTCAAGAACCAAATGAGTTGAAATATATACCAACTTTACACCAGCTGGAATGGATCTCCCAGTTGGAAGGATTTGTTTTTGATTTGTGTACTTTAGGAGAAGCAAGCATCATCATAACAGTATTTTATTTCTCTCTAGGCCCAAGAGAAGTAAGTTCCATAGAAAACTATTATACTATAGATTTGCCTGCCACAAGGAATATTGACAGTACTTATTTTAGAATGAGTCAACGTTTGACCTCAAGATTTTCACAGCAGAATCCTTGCTTAGTTTACTTGATTCTAGTTTCAACCCGTGTTGAGGGCTACCCTCAATAATGCTACATGTATTTACCTTTTTGTCTTCAATAGCACTTAAGATATATCTGATCCATATGTCAATTATTTGTTTTTATATTTTAAAGGTGGACCAAGATTTATTCATGATCTAGAATCCATGTTTGGATGGGTTCCTATACGCTACTGGTGGTACTTGGTTTGGTATACCGTCGTGCCTGGAATGATACTGGTGAGTGCCATTGTTAATCAATAGGGCGAGAGCCTGTTACTTCTCTATTTACCTCACTGATCCCAAAAGATTTGATCCTTCAGAGGTACTCAGACTATCTCTGTGATTGAAAAAAAATATGTCAGCTGGACCCCACTGGTCGGGTTCAGTCCCCAGGACCCCCCTAAAATGACCCCGGGGCGGGTTGAATTTACCCCATCTAGCCCATGGACCAAATTTGGGCAGATGATAATGCTATGGGTGCATATAACAAAAATATCATAACTGACATATAAAATGGTCGGAAAGGGGTTGTCAGCTCCTCCCCAAAATACCCCCATGCCCCCCTCCTTGGGTTTAACTTAATTTACCCCATCTAGCCATATTTGGTCAATAGATACTTCTATGGGTGTACATTACAAAAATATCAAACTGACATTTCAACTTGGGGGTTGTCAGTTCCCCTAAACCCCTCGTGCATACCCTCCCCTCCTACCTCAAGCCCCTTAACACGCCCCAACTATAAAGGAGGTCAATGACTCTAAAATGCGCCAGCGCCGACCTGTAGTGGCTGCATGCCATAGTATTACGCGCACGCGCATCAATGATGTTAATACATTAACATTGCGCAATGAAATGAAATTGCGCGTGCGCATACAGACAAAATACGCACCGCATCGCACACATGCATGTACAGGTCACCAAGATGCCAAACATACTCAATAATCCATGCGTGGGACTGGGTTATGAACCCCCTTAAAATTTTCAAGTGTATTTGAGAATGAGGATTCTCCCCAGATGACTTTTAAAAGTAATAAGTTTAAAGCGATAATGAGCTTTTCAAACTTTGCATCTCATCATGTTATCACATAACATATCACAAGGAAGTTAATTATTTATAGTGAAGGATAAAGTGGTTGCTCCACTTCAGAATGAGAATTCCTGACTCAGAATTTCTACCTCACTGCAAGAAACATATTTATTGGTCACAAAGCTGAAATATTTTAGCAAAATGTTGGGTAGATAGTTAACCATTTGAATAATTATCAAACAAGATTATTGGACGTGTGCAAGAAGGGCATGGAATTTGATTGACTGCTTCTTCTAAAAGGGTAGTAACATAGATTATGGGTAACATGAATGCCCGGGGGGGTCACTCACCATGTGGAGTGGTACCCATGCTTGTCCAAGCACCTCAAAATTGGACCCTAAACGGCGTAATTCTAGGCACCAAATTTCACCCCTAAATGGCGAAAATGTCGTAAAACCAACTGAAAAAGTGACCCTAAATTGGGAAAATGGCGTAATACAATGTAAAATGAAACCCTAAATGGCAAAAGTGGCGTAGAGTCTAGTACAATGAAAAACGTGCCCCGAATGGAAAGTGGTGTAGAACAGAGAAAAAAATCCCCTCTTATATGAAGCAAATAGCACAGAACAGTAGAAATACACCCCTAAATTGCATAATAAA
>JZLH01S0548158.1:2664-12672 GCA_001188425.1 Eucidaris tribuloides
TACACATCAGATCGATTGCTAGATTTCTCAGTGTTGAGTGTATGTCAGTATGTGGTCCGTACAGCTCTGCTCAGGTCTACAGGTGTGAGCCAGGGCCGGGGCAGAATCGAGGCTCCTGTTTGGCTGAAAATCCCGGGGTCGGGGGTGGGATCACACATGGGGACAACTGTATACTTTTGTGCACAAAGTAATGAGTGGTTGTTTTCATGCAGTCGTGGCACAAGAATGTGCTTTGAAATTCACCTTTCTGAACAAAATTATACTGAAATATTGCTCAAAATGTCTAGTTTACCAATGACCTCAACATATAAATTGAAAATGAAGGACTCATCGCTTCAACATTTTCATTTTTTAATTTTCTAAAATTTCTGCCCTGTGTCCTGAACAAAATTTTGTCCAGTTTTGGCGGGACAGTATCATTCAATTCACACAGTGCAAACTTTGTTCGTTTTTTCCAGTGTTGGGCGTATGTGGTCCATATACATGTAGGACCACATACATAGTAGGTGTGGGTGGGATGGGGAGTCTATTCGCATCACATCATCGCGGTATATTCTGTCAGTAACGTACTGTGAAAACATGATAAATCTAGTCTAGACTTAGAACCTAACAGTTGTAACGTACAGTGACAACCAAAGCCTGATACTGGCTGTATGTAGTTGTCTCTTGATTACTGAGTGAGATGGGCATGGCTAAGCAGACTATGTATAGTCATGTCATGGGTAACTTAGCACTTACGGTAAGCCCTGATATCTCCCCCCCCCAAAAAAAAGAACAAAAAAATGACATGATTTCATAAGGGTAGAGGAAACTCCTACCCCCCCCCCCCCCCAACTAAAAAAGTCATCAGGTCCGAAGGCGGAGAATGCTGATCTAATGGTACAGTATCAATGCAAAAAAACAAAAAAATCCTCTGCATTATGCCTCACAAACTAAAGTGTGTACATGTACATGAAATATAATGTTCCTTTACTGTACACATGCACTAGTACCTCATTATAAAGATGTCGGATATAACAAAATCCTGTTTTAACAAGGTTATTTTGCTGGTCCCAGCTCGTAGTATTTCCATGTTTTATCACCCTGATAAAGTGAGAAACCTGATATAACAAGGTGATTTCCATAGTCCAAAGGCCCTCGTTATATTCACTGTACATGTATTACAATAGAAGGTGCATGCACATTGCACAGTGTAACCAGGGAGGTGAGAGAAAGACACAAATTAACATTATATGTAAGAGTCTTTTGTGAGGTGCTAGTATGATTAATGTTTGTATTTATTTATCTCACTACAGGTTTTTCAGCCATAATACACAGTACAACTCTCAGCAAAGGTGAGACTTTTCTGTTGATGAGGTAATGCCACAAGCCCACTGTATAAAAGATACCCAAGAAAGAGATTTCTGCCGAGTTGTAATTTCATTTCATGGACTGAATTATGGAACATCCAGGGAATACCAATGTCGCACATGACGATTGTTGGCAACTTTCTGGGTCAGACATTGGCGATGGTACTCCTTCACATGACAGAGAAAGAAATAAGAGGGGAATACCCTCTTCGAGACCAGGTACATGTAGTAATAACGGGAGCATGGGAACTCCGCAATACAGGCTTGTTTGGACCACAGAGGAACTACACGTTTTGGCCCAGTTGTATGAGGAACACAAGAAGACGTTATTTCACGGCAACATGAAGTGTAGGGTGTTTGCATGGAATCGCATCACCGATCGATTTAATCAGCAGTTCCCGAACCGGATGAAAACTATGCCCGAGATGCGGAATAAATGGAGACATTTGGTGTACTCTGTGCGGACTTCTCGTTGCGCTATTGACAAGAGCGTCCGCGCCGCCGTTCTGAAGTTGTGGAGGCAGAAAAAGGATGCAATGAATCGTCCTGAAATGTCATCGCTGGATTATGGGAATGATACAAATCAGTCGGTGGAAGGCACGATGGGACGTCCCAAGCCTAAGAGAAGAAAACTGAAAACACTACAACAGTTATATGATGGTCAAGAGGAGGGGGAGGTCACAGAGGTGCTTGTGGATGGTGAAGAAGCGCAAGACACCACCACTCTGACACAGAATGAGTTGACAGAGTTGTCATCGGAAAATGACTGTCTGTTAAATGATGACACCCACATGGACGCTGCTGGTTCATCAAATCAGGGTAATGAACGTAAGTTGACCAAGGTGGTTACAAAATGCAGATAGAAGATGTATGATGTGACGTGAGTTGACTCAAGTCATAAAGTACATAAAGGTAGAGAGCAAACATGTTGTGCTAGTTCTCTACATATAGGAAATAAAGAGACAATTGCTAAACAAACAACCAAACAACAAATAACAGAAATTTTCACCAAGTTTCTAATGTGTAGTTGGATTACAGAAATTGTACAGGCGACTCCTGTTATAACGAAGTCCTCAGGACCGGCAGTTTTCTTTCATTGTATTGAAATTTTGTTATAACTGACAAAGATCGATAATAATTTTGGGACCTGAATTTTTACTTCGTTGTAAGAGGAATTTAATTTTAACCGTATTCGTTATAACGGGAATACACTGTATTAGAGATTTGGGTACTAACTACTGTTTGAGGTCAATGGTGTAGAGTTTTAAGAATTACGAAGGACAGGAATAATTAAAGGATGAGTACAGTGCTATGGCTATGGGTATTACTGGCCATTTGGTGAGCAAGGACAGACCAGGAATGTGTAAGTGCATCACTGTTCCAGACACTGTGGCTGGAAATTTGGTGTGTAGGGATATTAAAATGGATAAGCAGAGAGGCAAGAATACAAAAAATTGTGAATTTACATGTATAGTGTCGCTAATATTGAGATATTCATCATGAATGAATAGGTGCGTCTACACCTACCGAAACTTTGCGAAGTTTAACTTCCAGATAATTAACTTCCCGATATTTTGCAGTGCAGATGCAAACTTCGCGAAATTATACCCGCGAAACTTCCTGCGAAAAATCCTGCTCATGGGGTAGGATTTTTCTCGGACACCGTGAAATGTCGCGCGACATTTGCAGTGTGGACGCAAAGTTCGCGAAGTTTCGTGGAGTGCAGTATCCCATTGACCATTTCCGGTACGAAACGCGGGCCACATGAAGGTTGGTAGTCGCCCTCTCCAGTGTACATGTATGCGCATTACATGCATGAAGAGTGTCTGAGTTTGGAAACTAATGTGTGTGATTTTCAGGGCAATTTGCAGGAACACAATTCCCTTTGGTAAAAACAGATAATGGGGACTGATTTCCCATGCACATAGGAAACAGTACGGCAGTGAATTCCCTTTGTCGACGGCGAAAATATTGAACAAAGCTGTGGTTGCCTTTAAAGTTCAGATCTTCGTCGCAGAAGTATTGAATGATATTTTCTGCCATTAATGGCATCATAATAATACACACTTGCCAAGTTCATGCATGCAGTTTAGCTGGTTGCATAATCTTGTTTTCGCGCGCTCAAGACATCCAGACCGCATTACCGCACATGCGCATTATCAACCAAATTTTCGGGAAGTTTTATCTCCTAGTAAAGATCGGGAAGTTTCGGGCTAGTGTGGATGCACGTATGAATTTTCGAGAAATTTTATGAAACTTCGTTAAATTTAACTTCGCGAAGATTTGTAATGTAGACGCACCTAATATCAGCATGATAATAAACGTCAACCAGATGTTTCATTCTCACGTACTGCAGTCTATCAGGAAAATGAGACGGTAAAACTGGTCTCTGATAATTTTCATTTTTTTTCAGCACTAGATAAATATTAAAGAGCAAGTTTTCAAAAATTTCATTTGTATACCACACTAAAGACATGGCAGCATACACATGAACATGGAGGGCTATCATACAGCTCAAATTCATTAACATTACATTGTATTAACAATGCTTCTTGTCTCGTATTTTATTTGTGTAATAGAACTCGTGAAGGTTAAACTGGATCTGCTGGAACTACAGAGAGCAAAGCTACTGATGGAGATGCAGAAATTGGAATTGGAGAAATCTGTTCTGCAAAAACAAGAGAAAAAAATGGACAAAGAAACACTTTATTGGCAGAAGATGCTTCTACAATTGACAAACAAAGGAGGAAAGTCATAACATGTGCCCAGAAGGGTTATTATTGTCAGTGAAGTATATAAATTTGCTAGATGTAGATGTACACGTACACCAACTGTCTGAGTGCATGAATAATTATGCAGGGGTGTCGATCCAGGTCTCGGATTGGGGGGTCAAAAGTGAAAAAAATGTAAAAAAAATTGGTGCGCTCTGCGCATCAAATTGCAATTTTGTAAGTTAAATAGTATTTTTATGCTAAGTTTAATGATTTTATAGTGCTTTTTGCAATGCTTTTTAAACATATCCTTGCATTGCGTTATGAATTTTCAAAGTTGTCAACATTATGGGGGGGGGGCAAATTTATACGTTTGCCCCCCCCATATTTTCATTGGGGTGGTGAATACCCCCTGCCCTCCCCCCAGGATTGACACCTCTGTAATCATGTGTGTTGGTAATGTTATTTTCATGTTTAATACTGTCTTTGTAAAATTCACAAAAAGTACAACGTATCAAGAAATCTACAGAAATTATGAATCATCTAAAGATCTACATCGACCGACACTGTTCACAAAGAACAAGGTGAACATGTTCTACATCTTTATTTCACCAAAGTGGGGAAATGTTGTTGCTATGTGTATTGTTTATGTCAATCAATCATCATTGTATCTTCATTTTAAGATTATTGTATACTATTGTTACATGTATTGCTATTGTTATTGTCACCAGAGCAAAATAAATTCCGTAAAACACTAAACTTTCATAAAAAGGAGCCGACAATAGGGTTGCAAAGGGTTGGAAACTTTCCGGGAATTTTGGAAAGTTTCCATGGAAAGTTTCGGGAATTTTCAATGGGCCGGAAATTTTGGGAATTTTGGGAATTTTCATATTTAACATATTAAATGGAAAATTATTTTATTTGGGGGAAAATTTTATCAGTAATGTGTTGTATAGCACTTCTTCACATGAATGAAATAGTTTTACCTCTTTTTTGCTTGCCTGAGCCTGTGATAAGGATAAATTAGCCCAAACGAGAGACTACACACATTACACATGCGTGAAAGAGATGTACACTGTAATGTCAGTCTGAATGATGATACAGAGTCCCACATTGTAATGTAAAGGTGTGCAGTGCATCTGCATGAAGTGACAAATTCCACTGAAATGTCTGTTTCATTGAGTGGACTTGTCCATCTTATCGCTACTCATTCACAAAGTTTGAGTACATGTAACAGTGCATCAGGTTGGTGCGTATACATGTATGTTTGGCTGGTTGAGCTGATTTTATGTGCATGTTGCAAACAATGGCAAGTAACGGAGTCAAGAAATGTTTACAAATGAACATAAATCACTGTTTGACTTTACATTGTTACATCTCCTTTCTTCTTTGTGTTAGAGACTAGAGTAAATGATATGATGTGATATTTCTCATAGTAGATGAATCATTGTTTAATTTTGACAACGGAATGCTAAATGTTTGGAAACATGCAAAGTTGCCGAAAGTTGCCGAAAATTCCCAATATTTCCGGAAAATTTCCAAAAATTCCCATGGAAATTTTCCACTCTGAAAATTCCCGGGAATTTTGCAACCCTAGCCGACAATAGTTTTTTTTCTCAAAAAGATGTACATGTATAGACACACTTTGACTTTTTGTATGCATTTTGCAATTGTGAATCTCAAGTCAACTCCTCACAAATTTGTGAAAGTGAAATGCCCGCTACTGTAAGATTTCTAGTTTTACCCATTTCATCGAAAATAAATTTCAAGATAGGGAATCTCATTTGTAACCCTCCCATAACACAGCAAAACATTATTCATGCCCTTAGGCTATTTATGAAGGACTTGCCTGTGAAATCTGAAGATGTGAAATTACCTGGATTTTGAAAAATGTGAAAAAAACCAATAGTTGTGTAGTGTATGTTCTAGGCACACTGTTCCAAATCCATACATGTAGGTACATGTACATTATTTACTTACATGTATGTAATACCAGATAGTGGTTGGACCATTGAGGTCAGACTAGGCTCAGGAAATCAGTCCCAGTTAACACCGCATATTGGATAAGGCAACTCCGTTTGAGTTGTTTAATTATTCAATTCTTTGGGCGATATTAACTGGAACATTGCAGTAAAATTTGGGATTTCTATGCCCACAAATCCAACTGGATTTTCCGATTTGTCAGAAAAATTGGCTGCAAGGTACCTTGGGAAATTTGACGGTGTCTTTACAAATCCAACTCAGAAAAAATATGGCGTCCTTTAAATTCTGACCATATAAAGAAAACAAAAAACTGTTTCATTGAAACAGTGGTGAAACAGTGGTGCTGGCATGTGTCAGGCACTGACAAACGTATTGCACAATGGCACTGTCCATAGAGGTAAAAAGAGACCTACATGCACGGTCTAAAAATAGACTACCCAGTAGTAGGCCTACTGCTAGTAGACAGAAAATCAAATGGAATGTAAACATTTACTATAATTCCACTAAAACTGTGTTTCTAACTCCTACACTTTGCTGAAGGTTCTTAAAAGTAAATGACATGATTGGGGGTAGTCCTCAACTTGGGCTGAAACTACTCTAGAATCAAGTATAACTATGCAAGGATTCTCCTGTGAAAATCTTGTAGTCAAACGTTGACTCATTCTAGAATAAACAATGTCAATATCACTCGTAGCAGGGAAACCTGCTGTGTGGCTCTCTATGGGGCTTATTTTTATCGTCCCCGGATAAAATTAAAATATCCTTGTTTTATTTGCTTTGTTCTCCTTAAAGTTATATTCATAGGGAAATTAAATTCAACAAATTTAGTTTACTATATAATTTAATGGAAGTTATCTAAACATTTTATGCCAGCTAACATGCCCATGGAGTGTGTCAGCGTTCGAGTTTTACTGAAAATAAAATTGCGATATTAAATTGACCTCTCCATCTCCGAAAACCGGCTACAGGAAAAGGGCCCTTTTTGTGCTGACGTCACACCCGGAGTATACGCTACACGCAGCCTTCACGCGACGGACTGCCGATAACGAATACAGGTTCATAGAGTGTGTAGTCAGGCTCCATACTCTCAAAACGGCTTAATATGTGTTTTTAATTGTTAATGTCTGACATACATTTTGTCCTCTTCCGCTGGGGTAAACATATCCTGATGTCATTATTTGTTCATTAATTGGCACGGAATGGGGACAATCTCCGAAAAATTGGTGTTTAACTCACCGTTGTGCGCTTGAGAGCTAGTAGGCCCCTATTCACTGGAATTAGCTTGAAAACATATACCCCCCGGGGGGGACAAACCCTGAACTTAGAATTGTGTTCGAGAACTAACACTAACGTTACTTATTGATAGAATCATGTTCCGAGGGTAGAAATTTCCTCTGACATAAAAGAGTCTTAAGTCAACTGGGCCCCGTGTAATTTAGATCTAACTACTTTTGTTTTTGGTTTGGTTGAACTGCACAGTGCCAGTAATGTAAAATCCGCCAGCTATTGATTCTGATAGAACCAGGCCCGCCGCGGTCCCCAAGCGCTAGGTGGCGAGCTCATGCTGCAGAGACAGGTAACTCCAGCTGCCCTAAAGAGCCTTATTAACCGCCCCAACTGCATATACTCGCGCATGAATCGGTAACCCAGCAGAATTCGCCACGACTCATATTCCAGGTCGGTCTGGAAATGATCAAGTTTGACGGCAGGCTGATTGGTCTATTTTTCTTATTATATGATATTACGTAATGAATTTAAATATAATATCAAGCTGCATTTCTTCCATGGTTGAAAAGACGTAAAGTCTCCGTCTGATAATGTCAAAAGTGCAAATGCCGGCCACTCGCAACACTCACCTCAAGAACATAGCGCAATAAATACAGCCGTAGTAAACACCTCTGTCCCGAGCGGTCCTTCCCCTTTCTCAGCGTTTCTTCCTCTCAAACAATGAATTTCGTAGAACATGTAGAACATTAAGTGCGAAATAATGACCGACGTAAATTGCAAAACGCATTGAAGTATCTCACGCTATCTCTTTCTCATTTCATAAGGCGACGAATAACACACAAGTTCCAGGTTGTCTTCCAGCCAAATACGCATAGAGCACGCTACCGAAGTTGCCGGCAAGTCCATACCGCCACCGTCTCTTACGTCACAGCTAACAGGCCCTGTTTTCGACATGCAAACGAGCAAATTTAGGTCCCGAGGGGGGATGTTTTTACCTCTAATTTCGCTTTTATGAGAAGGGGTTATATTGCCATGGAATGACATTCAGTTACATTGTACGGTCTTAATAAGCCTTCTGTGATTATGGTTCTTTTAATAAATGTCTTCCTTTAAGTAAACAACATTACAAAGAAATCCTCCCAGGTGGGAGATCCACTCCTGCAAGTGTATAGTTGGTATACATTTCAACTCATTTGGTTCTTGAGGCATTTTCAAGTGTTCCCAATCATGTCACTAACCTTTAAGTTGCATTTTCCTTCGTGTACAGTACAAGTGTACTTGCACAATGATAACTTTTAGAAATGCAAAAGAGACCCCATCCTTTAACCTTTTCCTTTCCAAGTCTGCCAATTTCCACAAATGAATAAGTACAATTGATGAAAATAATGAGTAGGGATTTTACTAATCCTGAAAACATACCTGCCAACCAGTAAGATTTTATCAGATTTAGTAAGATTTTTCGTCATCCAAATTCATAGAATAAGATTTTCTGATACAAAAAAAAAATTTTTTTGAAGAATGTGCAGTATACTTATACTATGTGATTTTGACATAGTAAGATTTTTACCTTCAATTTGCATTAAGAAGAAGATTTTTTTAAATCTATATTTGTAAGATTTTTCATGTTGGAAGGTTGGTAGCCAGGTAGGTATGTGAAAAATCCTCTTATTCAATACATGTACTTGGCATCCAGCAAGTCAATCACATGTACACTACATGATAAGGAGTTTGATTGTAGTTGTTGTTGTTTTTGCAGAAATTGCACTATGAATAAAGTATGTTGGATTGGACCAAAAGTTTACAGTAAAAATATGATAAAATGCAAACCAACTGAATGAAATTAATAATTCATGCTTTACCCATTATACAAGATCTTTTGCTTGGATTTCATTANGTTTACAGAACCTTAGCCCAATCCATGCTGTCGGTAAAAATAAGTCACCTAACCTGTAACTAGCTACAAATGCCAACAGTATACGTTTTCTAGGCTCCCTGTAGGTTGACGTCGGTCGGCGTGTTTCTACAGAAAACTGTTAAACGGTATTACCAGCTTAAAGTATCCAGAATTACGGAAAACCTTCCTGTAGAAACAGACGCGATACGGTTTATTGATAAATACGGTTTATCAATTGTCAGATACGGTTTATCATAACCACCTTCCAGAGGTGGTTATTGCTGTGTTAATCCGTTTAACTTTTCTGTAGAAACACACAGCGAAAACCGTATCGTGTCTGTGGGAAGTAGGGGTCAACGGTGTGTGTGAAAATACGTGCCTGTGACTGCATATTTTGGACCAGTTCATATACCACAATGCATTGCGAGGTCATAGGTTGAATTTCCCGATTTCCGATTGACACGGTATTTGCAACACGGAATGGGAGCTAATCGGATTATTCGCTCTGTAGAAACAGGTTGGTTTAACGGCGATACGGTTTTTCGATTCCGGAAAAGATCAACCGTTTTCCACTATTTTTCTGTAGAAACACGCCGTATGTGTGGCAAGTGTGCATGTATTTTATCTGTGCTCAGGTTGAGAAGTTGTAAGAAAAAACAGTGTATGTGTCATATTATCTTGCCTTTTTGTGGAGCTTTGTCTGAAGATCAGAAATGGAAACTTTTATCTAAGCTCCATAGTCCATACATTGTAGCATCTAAAATAAAATGTACATGTACTAGTATTTTGAGGTACATGTTGGTGACTGTGAGAAAAATGTCAAATTCTGGAGTTAATTAAGCAA
>JZLH01S0548158.1:13357-28906 GCA_001188425.1 Eucidaris tribuloides
TCTGGGCGGGGGGGGAGGGGGGATTCCACCCCCCCCCCCGAGATCTCGGCCGTCGATCGCGCCGAAAATCGGCACGCACGTTACCCATCACGTAATCTACAAACTGTATAGTTAATTACCAGGAAATAATTCATATCAATTAATTAATTCTAATTTATGCATAAAATCATAAATTAAGCTTGTAAATCCACTAATTAAAGCGTCCCAAAACTGCTGATTTTTGTGTCTGGACACTCTTTTTAGCATTCTTAACAAGTTTACTTGAAAAAAATCCGGAATCAAAGATTGATTTCCTATGTATTTTATTGCTTTTTCAAATTTCTTTATGTATTTCTGTTTTTTCAACCTTGTTTTCTATGTTTTTTAGATGAAATTGTCGGGGACACTTTTGCAGTCGTAAACAGCACAAAATTATTAATTTCAACCAATAAAAGTAAAAATAATCATACATTTATGAATTTTAGCTGAAAACACAATTTGTATGGAAATGTACACAAAATCACGTTTTTGAGCGATTTTTGGCGGCGGTGACATGCAAGTACAAAATGTTACGTAACTTGGGAACCGTGTCTCTCCCGACGTCGCAAATTTTTGTCCCAAAAGATGCGCGACATTCGAGAGAGAATAAAGTCATGAAACGCCTGGCAACTGCTTCGCGCGTCGCAGACATTTTGCCGCCAGCGCGAAACGTCTAGCGGGGGCGGATTCCGCCCCCCCAGCCTTTTTAGGGTTAAAGCACTAAATAATCATTTTGAAATACAATTTTTTTCGGGGCTTCCTTTTTAAACCTCATCAAAGACACTGGTAGCATGGGGAATCATATAGCTAAGATTTTTTTAACTTATGGTAAATGTTAGCCAATACCTTTAACATCTGTGCACCCTCTGTCTGGTTGGGCCCTGCATTGGGGTGTTGGACAGTAATTTAGAGGAAGAATAAGAAAAATTTTGGAAATTAGGTGTCAGGATACTCAACTCCCCACCCTATATGTACATAAATGTAGGAAGACTGGCAGGGACAGAAATCCACTTTGGTACAGAAACTAATCTTGATCAAAATTCGTAACCCCCCCCCCCCAAAAAAAAAAAAAAAGAAAAAAAGAAAGAAAGAAAAAAGAATAAATAAATAAAAATAAACAAAAATTCATCATTGGATTTGGAACTGTCTGAATTTGTATGATGGTATGAGAAAAATGCTTGAAAATGTTATTACTACTGTACTGCTTTGCAGCACAGAATTTTGCATTTATGGCATATCACCAACATTTCTTTATGGAGGACAGCTTTTATGAGAGGTTTAGATTTCAGGAAAATAATGAAGTATGTGAAATTGACAAATTCTAGTGTTTAACACAAACTGGTATGTGTCTGTTTAATGTCAATGGTTGTCTGACATCAGTGTTTAAGAACATTGCCACTTTTTTGTTCAAGTTAAAACAACAACTACAACAAATACTGTGAAGTGTGATACAGTATTTATTGTAGCTTTTACACTAAAATATTTGATGGCACTGTAATAAATGCCTTGTACAAAAGTGAAGTCAGATAGTAGCTTCATTCCTTTCTGTGTCAAAATGTGTGTGAAATTGTCATTCGAGGTTGACAGCAAGTTGCGTGGAAAAGAAGCTGAAAATATAAGGGAAATGTCAAGTTCAAGAAAAATCAGGCAAATAAGAATACCTATTTTTTGTTTTGTTACAAATTTGCAATAATATAAATGAACAACCCAGGCCTGAAATTTTGATACTTTTGAGGCAAGGCCACTTTAGTACAGGGCACATACAGCGTGTTTCTATTGAGCCTACCGTATTTATCCGGATAAAATTTAACCGGCTAATATCGGAGGTCTGTTTCTATTGAATTGCGTTTTCCTAATGGGATCGTATGATTACCGGCTAAGAGTACATGTACGTTGACCTGGGTTACTGCAAGGTATTGTGGGACGCGCTAGGTCAAATTTATGCTCAATCAAACACATGCGCGCTGCAGCCACGGGTCACGTATTCCGATCACGTGGTTTTGTTTATTTCCGGTTCTCACCGGCAAAAGATGGATAATAACGGAGAAGGTCTGTTTCTATTGACGTCTTGCGGTATCTGTCTCCGCTATTATCCTGCAAAAAGCAGGATAAATACCGGCGAAACTTTCTCTGCTAAAAAGACGGATAATGGCGAAGAAGGTCTGTTTCTATTGAGATCTTCTCCTCCATTAGCCAGTTGCAACCGGAAAACTACCTTCAATAGAAACACGCTGATTATTATATATTACAGCACATACACTATACAGGGAAAATTAAGAAGGGCACAAAAATCTTCCAAAGCCAATAACAAGGGCATCAAGGCCATGGCCTTTCTGGATGACCTTTGATTAATTTACGCTGTAATTACTATTTTCACGTGTTAATACACAAAATGTTACATAATTTTCATTTTCTGTGAAAAAATACTTTTTCAGGAATCCATACAGGTAAGGACTACCACCCCCTTTTGTACGATTACATGTAACGAAAGTTTGATCGATATTCAAGAAAAAAAATGGTGACATTTCTTGTACAATGTATAAAACAAATTCAAGGCTGCATATAATGAAGTCTACATTGCCAATTTTCGAGTTTAATATTCAGAATTTTCAAAATATACAGGGTCTTTATTGTATTCATTTGATTTTTCTCAAACTTTTCTCACTTGAGATCAATTTCTCTGAATTTTCCACTTTTATTCCAAACTTGTTGCTATGCCTAACTGGACTGATCCATATGTTTTGAATGTGAATATGACTGCTTATTGTGGATTAAATGATGGATTACCGGACAGAATTTACCCTACATAGGCCTATTCCCGGTTGTGTGTTTCCTAAACATAGACTTTTGTGATGGCTGGAAATGTTTGATGTCGCTCAGCTCTTTTAAACTGGAACCATTGTTATACGATGCCTTTAATAAAGTATTTAACCAATTACAAAAAAATGAAACAGCTATGTTGATGAAATTCAGCAATTGATGGTAGACAATGAATTACAGTTTTACTTACTGTAGTACATGTACTTGCACTACCAAAACTCGCATGTACAGCCTTATTGTCTTACCGGTAGACTTGAATCCAGCCACTTTATATCTGAATGTTCAGGAATCACATCATCTCCATCATCCAAGTCCATATTAAACCATTGCGATCCCAAAATTCAGAAAATTTTGCAGTCTATCTTGATGAAGACTAGACTAATGAAGACAGGGGAGCACTGTGCTACTGCTACACATAGCGACAGTATGTGTATTTGTTGTTATTTCCAAGTTGTTTTAAAGTAGGATATTACTATTACTTATCCAGTGCAGTGGTATTTTCTCCTCAGGATAAGGTTTTTCTTGCTTAAGACACACCTGGAGCTAGGTCACAATTCAGAACCAAATAAATACTAGCTTAATCCTTTTCTTGCTCTCAGCAGCAGCTTACAGTGCTAGAATTCTGAAGGATACTTTTATCTATTGTGAATTTATGCAAATCCTGGTAATAACTTGGAGGTATGGTAATTCTCTCGACTAGAAACAGACTAAGTTGAGAATGGAAAGCTGGAAGTTAAGATTGGAATTAGTGGAAAAAGTTGGAAAATAGATGGTAGGAAGTGGGACTAGGGACTGTGTATTCATGGGTGTAAATGGATATTATTAGAGCAATTCATTGATAGGTTTTTGGGGAAACCATACATGTGTATGTATGCAGAGAGTATGTGTTGTCACTGTTGTGTGTCATCTGCCATGACAGTGGTGATTGTTGTTGTTCTTTTTTGGGGGTGGGGGGGGGGGGGCGACATGTAGCCCTTACTATGTACACATACATGTAGTACTGCATCTTGAAGGGACCAAGAAGTTACCCACACCCTAAAATTTACATGTAATCAAGTTAGTTAATTCATTGCACCAACATTTAAAGCTACAGGCTAACATTGTGGAGCGTCAGAATTGTCAAACTGTGATATGTAAGCTAGTGTTCAAATAGACAACACCTACGTGTAAAATACAAAAGTTATGCTGCCACTGACAAGATATATGCATGAATAGACAATTGGCACTCGGTTGGAGGATAAAATAGCCTACATTAGATCTGCACACACTTAGTCTATGGGAGGAAATGGGCAGGTGAATCTGGTCAATTTGAGTGCTTGTAGATTTTCACTTTTTTTAAAGCACTAAATCATCATTTTGAAATACAAATTTTTTCAGAGCTTCATTTTTAGGCCTTATCAAAGACACTGAGAGCATATTATGTAGCTCACAAATTGTGGTCAATGTTCGCCTGTAGCTTTAAATAAACTCAGGAGGAACAATTGGTTTGTGGTAGTATTGTCATAAGCCTTATAGGTATTGGCTAACATTTACCACAGTTAAAAAAATCTGAGCCGCATGATTCCCTGTGCTACCAGTGTCTTTGATGAGGTCTAAAAATGAAGCCCTGAAAAAATTGTATTTCAAAATGATTATTTAGTGCGTTAAAAAAGTGAAAATCGTAAGTTGACCAGATTCACTTGCCCATTTCCTCCCATAGACTTACTGTGTGTACACCTAGGTTAATAAAACTCGCCTCGAGTTTTATTGTTTATTCATGTATAACTTGCCATTGGCAGTGTAACTTTCCAAACTTTTGCATTCTAGGGTGTTTATTTGTCCATTTGAACACTACTATGTAGCTCAGATACCAAAGTTTGACAATTTTTTTAAATTGAAGCTCCACAATGTTAGCCTATCACTTTAAGTAGCAAAGTCAATATAATTACGAGGTAAGCTTTCATACATGAAACTAGTGCCAGGCGATATTTTGGTAATATCGAAATTATGTGGTGTTGAAAAAATATTGAGTACACGATAATGATCTCATGATTATTTCAAAATACCACCAGAGGCACGATATGACCCCAAATATCATGAATTATGGGGTAAAATAAAATGCATGCACTGCAGTGGGAGGGACCAAGAATAAGCTACGTGTATGAATACATGTACATTGTAGGCCTACTCTGCACATGAGTGCTACTGCCTGTACATGTAATCATATAGGTAAAAACAGGGAGGTGGGAATAAAAGAGAGACCTCCATGCCAGAGGTTCTCAAACTGCGATGCGCTTGCCACTTTTGGCACATCGGGCCTTCCGAAGTGGCGCATGGTAGCCGCTATGAAAAAAATAATAAATTGTGTAATTTCTTTGAATTTGTTTTAATGCTGTTTAAATTGATTAGAGGGGAATGAAACCCAGACATCTACTTGCATTCAGAGAATAGATAACTATAAGAGAAAGAAAATGGTGAAAGTTTGAACAAATTTGACTGAACTGTTCAAGAGTTATAAATGTTCAAAGTTTTACATAATCCTTATGTATGGAGGATTCTTAAATTAGCAACACTACCACTTTTTGAGATGAAAGTGTGGAGAACTCCCCATTGGTTTTGTACGCAAATTTTCACAAATTCACTTTTTTCTGAAATGTTAGTTGTGAAGGTAATCAAATTCTTCCAGAAAACATGTACAAATCATTTTTGCTACTGACATACTTGTACAACAAGCAAGAGGCAATCAGATATTTCATAAAACATGATAATAAGTGAAAAATTGTGTGCAAAGAAAATGGGGAGTTCTCCACACTTTCATCTCAAAAAGTGGTAGAGTTGCCAATTTAAGAATCCTCCATAACAAAATAAACTTTGAACATTCATAACTCTTGAACAGTTCAACCAAATTTGCCCAAACTTTCACTGTTGTATTTCTTTCATTGTTCTGTTCCGCGATGCTGCCCTCACTTCGCTTGTTGGAGAGTGGCACAGTACAATCTCTCGACAACAAATATGGCACTTCAACAACAATATTTGAGAACCCCTGCTCCATGCTGTTCAGCTATCAAACTTGTGGTAGTGCAAGAGCAATAGTGCATTTAGTATAATAACTGTCAACCGATATAACAGCTCTGTCAACACACTGCCCACCAAAAATGCTCTTTATAAACAATTGGCACCATGAATCACCTGATCTAGTTACTAGGGGGTTTCAGAAAGCAACATTGTTTTGACCACAATTACTGCCCCCCCCATGACAAAAGGGCATAACTGACATTTTGGTGTTTTGGAGATATTGAGCAAATGTATTTTGTTCAACACGCAAAGCCCTATTCAATGTCCTTTTAACAAGTGGATTATGAAAAAAAGGGACACTATTAATTAATATATATATTTTTTTTGTTCTGCATGTTTAATGCGCTGAGTCCCCTACACTATATAACTCAGTTTTTAAAAAAATGTCAGTTATGCCCTTTTGTCATTGGGGGGGGGGGCAGTACAGGGCGCACTGTCAATGTAAGCCTAAAATAGATTTATCTTATTCATCACAAATATGTTTTTCATCTAAGGCGATTGTGTTATGGACCTACGCTCAGCGAATGAGGTTTAGATCAGATATTGCCAGGTCTACATGAAACCACAAATTTTAGTCTCACCCATTTCGCATAGCAGAAGTGAAATATAGGCGCCCCCTTTCTGGTGGTGGCGGTGTCAACAAACAAACTTGACCAATTACGGTTAAGTTTTGGACTTTTGGCATAATTTTGAAAGCCTATAAGTCCGTATTCCTTGGAACTTGACATACAGCATAGGGTTCTGAAGTATCACTAATAATTCGAATATAATTTCAGGTCAGAAAATCAAGGTCAAAGGTCATTCAGGTCAACAGACTTAGACTATGTTGTGGAGTCAACATCAAAAACTTAACCTAGGTTTAGTTCTGCTTGTATTTTCTGATAGGGCTTCTAAACGTCAACACAGAATTTGGAAGTTTATCATTATGCAAATTTATTCAAACTCACTAAAATTGCTACTCTTCCCTTATTTCAAGGCAGATTTTGATTCTGTTTGTTTTTATAGGGCTTGGCAGGGGCTTTCAAACTTCAACACAGATTTCTGCTAAATTATGCTTATTTATGCAAATTTTTCAAAATTAATGAAAAAGTACAAAACAAGCCTGAAATTACATAATTTTGAAATGCGTTGTCTAAAATCGCGAGGTGTAGTAGGCAAGACATATATATTACACATTGCATAACTTTCTTGATGAGTAATCTTGTTGGTATTACTTAAACTGCATGTAGACTATATCATGTTCCAGATACATATGTGTTATGGTGTTATTTTACAGTATTCAAAATCAGATATTTCTAAATTGTATAAATCTAACGTTAGCGTTCGATTCAGTACAAAGAGTCTAATGTTAGAATAATAAGTTAGATCTAAATAAATTGTTGATTTGCACTACAAATCTTAAATTGAAATCATTCACAATTTTCAAATGTATGTACTTCATCAATTAAAGCACTGGAGTACAATATTTTGTACATATACACTGACTTATGAAATTATATCAAAATGACACATCAGCTGGCGCAGTCAATGCAGTACGCGCGGCCCCTGCCTCCCTAGCCTGCGGCGTCCACTGCACTGCGCCTATCATGCCTACTATACCTATGGCGGCGACGCCTACGGCTACGCAGCTGCACTACTACTACTACTGACACTATCGCCCAATTTTTCGGGTATACTCTATTTTGGATCAAAATTTGATTCAGTAAGTTTAGTGGGGATATTTTTCGGAATACTTACCCCTTATCAAGTAAAGCTCACGGCACAATTTGGTATCTTCTGTAAACATCGAAGTATACACCATTCAGGTCTAACGTTACACTTTATATTAGCTCCAATCCGATATGTTTACATTCGTAAATCGCGCGTGCTCGACATGGGGTCACCGGGTCATTTCCATAGAGACGTGGTCACCAAAGTTTGGGCGTAGTACGACAATGTACGTGCGCATAAAATAAAGTTCAAATATTTTCCTTTAATGTCGATTCTTTTGGTACTCCATGGGATAAATATCACACTGAAAGTCCTTAAATTATCATTGGTTTATGTTGAATGTAACAAATTACTTGAAAATAGGTGTATTTTATTGATTTAGTTTAATAACATGGCGTATTAATAAGGCATTTTGCATCACCGTCGATACCCGGAAGCATGTGTTTGTTGTGAGCATAGAGTTGTATGTTCCTTGTGTTTGTGCACTGGGAGTATTATTCAAGATCATGCATACTGATTGTTAATTGAATTAGTGTAGAACTTTGCGAACAAGTAAGAAGAGAACAGATTAAAATGCAGTAACTTATCGGAAAACTGATTTAACACGCCACATAATTCGTTTCATCATGCAGGCAACTAGGCTGAAAGAACTGATGGATGGCGTGAGAGTACATTCTCCTGAAATACGCGATAAAATAGTGGAAGATGCTCGTGAAAATGATACAAGTAAACTGGTGAGTGAATTCACGTTTGTTACTCTGTTACCCCCACTACGCCTGTGGCTACGGCGGGACAGTTGACAGGCCAGTACTAGATCGAGCTGCTCTGCTCTTAGTCCGGCGCTTTGTGTAGCTGAAAGTATTGTGGCTTAGTCTGAAAATTTGGGTCACTATATTCATGATATTAGTAGGGTGTCTGAAAGACTTTCAATTTTCACAATTTTTTAACCTTCAGATTTATTTTGTTTGCATTTTGTAGTAAACATGTAGCTGAGGAAGGCATGTTTCAAATTTGGGAACTACCCAATGTTCCTATCAAAAGATATGTCCAGATAAATTTAGGGTCATTTTCTTGCCTGTTTCCTTGGGATCAGCACAGAAATGTAGCACACACGGACCTGTTCACACTGGCCATATAGCTTCATTGGCTAACACCACAGATGAAGGGCAAGGGGTACTTTGAGAGCCTGGCGGGGGTTTATCCTGTTGGATATTTGAGAAAACAATCTTTAGTGTACAGGGGGATTCCCCATTTTGAAATATTTCATGTAACTGACTCATCTTATCAACCATATACTGTGGAAATGACAGCAAAATCTCAGTGACACAATCAAATCCCTTGAAAACAAACTAAGCTTATATACCAAATCAAGACACTACAGTAAAACAAAACATAAAGTAATATCAACAAAATATACATAATCTGGCACACAGCAATGGGATGTGCATGAACATATGTATACACGATCGCATAAAATTATAGTACAACCGCCTATAATAATATACAAATATCTATTCGAAAATATTGAGTGAATTGAGACTGTGTCTGAATTCCAGAACTTAATGTGTGATCATTCCCTATCTGATGTGAATGAATTTGTATATATATAATTTTTAAATCTTAAAGGCCACTGGTTAACAGTGTTTCCAGTTTAAAAAATCTGAGCTACAACCCTATGGCTACTAGTCTACATGTTCACATATTGATAAGTCCTGAAAAAATTGCCAGTGGTAAACAATCATAAGTGCCGATTAAAAAAGTGAAAATCATTGAGAGACCATATCCAGCTTTTCTCCATAGACTGCGCGTTAGTTGGAATTCCGTAGTCGCTCGGGATATTAAAATTAATTGCTCATCAAAACGATAACTTATTGACACATATACCAATAGCTTCGTAGGTGTTATTTGTCCATTCAAACATTTCAGTATTCAGATAGCAAAGTTACGACAATTTTTTTAACGGGTCTTCACAGTGTTACGATGAACGAATCAAATCAAGCCTATACTCAGAGATCTAATGTTTGAATGTAATTTTTACTAAATCGTGAATGAAACCATTAGATATAGATCTAAGATTAACTTAAATTTATTTTGCATAGCTTCTATAAAACTTGAGTGAAAGTTAAGAATAAAATATCTCCAGGAACTGCTGAAAAATATCTTCAGAATTGCAACCTGTTAACCTATAGACAATAATACCAGATTCCTGTCTATGTTCTGGCCTGAATGATTTATTGAAACTGATACTTTTCAATCTCATATCTAGGGAAGGTTGAAGAATATCAATTTCAATAAATTTTTCCCCAAAACAGACGGTTATTACTGTCTAATGTCGACCTAGATTGACCAATTTCATAAGAAATACATAACATTTTCAGTACTTATGTGTGGGGACTGTGGTACAAGTATTGTTGAGTTAGATCTACTACTGTTATACACTAGATAATGTATGAAATAAGTCATTGAATTTTGTGTACCATACTAATGTACCAGGGAAAAAAATACACCGGGGCTCGGGGCGATTTCGCCCCCGAAATAGCCAAAAGAGTCCCTGAAATGTGCAAAAAAGCCCCCGTAAATGCCCATAGGGTTCAATACAAAAGAATATTTTGAAAGCACTTGAAACAGGAAAGGTAGCCCCCGAAAAGAAAAATTTAATTTTTTCCCTGTAATGTACATTTCATACACCATTTAGCTAGTTCATAATTTTTGCAACTTACATTGTACATTCCATTTTAATACTGAATATCATCACTTGTCTTATTGCTTCCTCACCTAGTTTACAAAAAGAAATACATGGAGAAGGAAACAGTCTGAGCTTGCCAAAGAACAATCTGGACAAAATGAGCCAACAGAGAGACGTCCCTGGAGTACCCCAGCCGCGAGCCGGACCAGCATGCTGTCGGCGGGTAGCAGTCGCTGCTCGGTGGATCAGACGTCAAGAATACAAAACTGGTTGTGCCAAAAAGCAGTGCGGAATGTGCAGGTTGGTTTATTTTCAATGTATATTTGAAAAGAAATAGTGGAAGTTGAAGTCAGCAAAAATTCAAAGTTCTTGTCTGTAGATAGGCCTATAGTCAATTATTATCAGTAGATTCTGTCACAAATGTTCAAATGCAGTATCATCACTAAGACATTTTAATCTCACCTTTTTTTTTACAAGTTTATTGATTAAGGTACAATTAGCTCACTAATGCTCAGATTAGTAAGATATAAACTTCAAAATCATTTTGATAGTACATAACTAATGAAAATATACCGTAACATACACTGAATTACAAAATGTGATCAAACATTTCAACAGATACAAAGCAAGAAGAGAACATGAAGGAAAAGTGTATTGAGTGTATTTTGATATGAATTCAACACTAGACCTGTTTTATTTTCAGTTTCACTGTTTTAGAAACTGTAAAAACTTTTTTTTAAAATTCCTCTTAGTATTTGTACCTTCAGTTATTGTGTTAAGGGTGGTTATTCACGACAGATTGGGTGAACCATGGATATAATTACAGATTGCTGTGGCTTTATACTTCAGAAAAAACAATTTACAATGTCAGAAACCAGTAAATAAACTGTGCGATTGAAGATAAACAAATTCATATTCATTGAAAAGAAAAACCTTTTCTGTAGTTGTAAAAAAAAAAATGCAAAAAACAACAACAAACAAAAAACCCACACATTTAACAACATTATTCATAATTAACACAGTTAAAAATGGTGGAAAGAATAATTTTAAGGGGGGAAGAGGAAGAGAAGGGAATTGTAAATGTGCATGGGAATTCAATCATCTGTCCCGTTTTATTAGCCAATAAACAACTACTAACTTCCCAGATATCTAACTTGTAAGAGTTTTTGTACATGTAGAACATTCACCATTACTTCCATAATACCAGAACACTTCGGAAAGATATATTGCACCTCATAGAGAGCAGGTTCCTGTTGGCATCTGGGAATGTAGGCTCAGCATTCAATAAACAACTACTAACTTCCCAGATATCTAACTTGTAAGAGTTTTTGTACATGTAGAATAAGACCTCCATTTTTCCGTTTTACAAAATCAAAATTCTGTTTTTCAAATTTTCCATTTTCCGCGTTACTCAAAATCACGGATATAAATACCACATATTGTATGACTACAGCTCAGAATTGTTAAATGGGAGCAGCCATAGTCATGGTAGTGACAAAAACGGCCGGCAGAGGGGCCTACAGAGGGTTTTGCTAGGGTCATTTAAGTTACTCTATAATGTTTGGTAATGGTATTATTTAGTTGAAGAATTATTTCAGACATTTTGATATTTCTTTATTTTGCAATTTACTACCAATTTTAAGGTTATTGCTTCAGCATTTCATGATTTGCATTTTCCATGTTACACTTGCCATTTCCGTGATTTTTCTCCGTTTTCCGTATCGCGGAAAAATGGAGGCCTTAATGTAGAACATTCACTGTTACTTCCATAATACCAGAATTTGTAACACTTCGGAAAGATATATTGCACCTCATAGAGAGCAGGTTCCTGTTGGCATCTGGGAATGTAGGCTCAGCATTCTTGACAGCACTGTTCTAATGGAATTAAATTTTTTCTTCTTTGAATCAAGGACAAAGCCTGTTTGCTTGTTGGTCAGATTTCTGTTTACCTTTGGATTTATCCATGATCACTTTTGGCCAGGTGATACGTAAAGAAAAGACAAGAAAGAATCACTGAGACTTATCCTTGGCATGTGTAATCTGACTTCACAATTTTTGCTCTTTGGATAGACTGAAATTGGATCTGGAGGGATCTCTACAGTTGGGTGATAAGAACCAGACAAAAGCACTTTCAAGATTAGCCAGTTTGTGTGTCAAATCTGTTTGATTCTGTTGAATGGTTTCTATGGTTACAAATATATTTACAGAATAATATGGAGGTCTATATATTTCTAACAGAGTGGAAAGGTATTTGTATTTTTGTTGTCCTCTTCTATAATATATGTCCACTTCATATGTATCAATGTATCATGAAGTACTTCATGTAGGTCCATGAAGATATTTAAAGCAGTACTTTCCTAGTATTCCAGTAATGAGTGGTGTATAGTTGTACATGTTATTATAATATAGGCCTACCTTCCATTAACAAATCAAGACAGCACAAATAAGTAAATAAAAATCTAGTGAAGATAAAAGCACACAGTCAAAGGCACACAGGAGACAAGAGAATCAATAAAGTGGCAGATAAGTAGCACTCATTAGAGATGGCGTGGACTAATGAGTTGCTTCTGGATCGTTAATGATGTTTACTTAAAGACAGCAGTCTGAGACAAACAAGCCACTGACAATAACAGACGTGTTTGCATAGTTTTAAGTGTTGTCTGCCTCCCTGTGCTCTATGCAAACATCGTGTGAGGTAAATTTGTAGTGCTGCAAATCAGGGAGTTAGTTAGTTGCCGTAGTAACCAAGTCCTTAACTATGAAGTTAGTGCAGGTTTCTTACTGTTGTTTGATGAAGAAGTTTCAGATACAACCGGGAGACTTTATGTTCATACAAGATCACTGGGAAATTCTGTTTAATCACGGTTGATTATTGATTTTACTTCTTTTTTGTGCATTTTTCAGGAAAAAGCTGACCCAGAATCCAAAGAGACCAAGAAGATGTACATGGATGTACTGGACACGGAAAACACATTTGTCAGGGTGAGTTTCTGAGTCCTGTCAAATTTGCTTGATTTTGCGGGAATATGTTTATTACACCAAAGAAAGTATCATGTACACTGTAGGCCTATACAGCTGTGTGTTGTGGTGTTGAAATTAAAACTTGTTTGAAAGTGACTCTGAGTACTGAATTAGTATACAGAAGTAACTGAGAAAATGAAAGAGATACTGTGGTCAACAGGTTCATATGTGCATGTCGGAATTTCAAGTATTACCAAAAAAAAATATATATAATGGAAAATAGTGTTTGTGTTGATTGATAATTATTGCCATTCATTGAATATGACTTTATATCTTGTAAACTTATTGATGGGTATTTAGTGAATTACCACATGGTGGGGTAATAAAGATGGGGAAAAATGTGTGTTATCAAACATTTAATAAAATATATACCTTTTTTCCATTTCTTATTCACTGTTCAGTTAAATTCACAGCTTGTGAGATACACTGTAAAGCGCAGAGTATGCAAGAATACATGTAGGGCCTACATGTAGACGTGTACAGTCTAGTGTTAATTACAATTGTGATACACGTACAGTGTACATGTATTAGCGAGTTGCAATATAATAATGATTATTCTTGTGTGAAAATTCTTCCTTTATTCCACAGGATGTTGACAATTTTCTGCTCAACAAAGCCTTCCTCGATCTTCGCAAGAAAGAGATGCTGTACAAGAAATGGAGCGAGCGGATTGGGGAACCCATTGAGGCAAGCATCTACCGCGAGATGAAGAATTTCCCGAGCGTCGACAAGAGGAAGAGAGGTTTATATCAAGAATACCTCAAATATGGAAACAAAAAGGTATGATGTGTGGCGTAAAAAGTAAGACTATCAGAGGGAATACTGTATCAATCAACAGAGTATTTTGAAAAAAAAGGGGAACCCAACTTTTACCAGGAATACATAATTTAAGAAATATAATTTTACATAATTATGTTTATTGCAATATCTCATTGCAAATGTATTTTATTACTCTTTTATTTGATTCCATATTTTTAATAATTAAGCCTTGAGTTCTCAAATTGCAGACATTTTGAAAGAACAAAAGGGGAGGTATCAGTGAATAACCATCTGTGACTGTATTGATGAATAGATCTAAATCTTGTGCACAAAGCAAGTTTAACATTGCTCATTTAAAATGTTTGCAATGTGATAACTCGAGGCTTAATCATTACAAAAATGGTATCATATGAAAGAGTAATAAATTATTTTTGCAATAACATATATCAATAAGCATAATTATTTTTTGTAAATTATATACTATTCTAGGTGGAAGTATATGCCAGTATGTAAAAATTAGTTCTCTGAAATAGTGAAGTTAGATTACGTTTATGATCTTAAAGACGCTATATAACACTGTGGAAGACACGTTTAAAAAAATGTCGAAATTTGCTATCTGACATATCTGACAGTGTTTGAATGGACAAATAAACACCTTAGAACACAAAAGTTTGCACAGTAATGCTGTCACTGGTACAATATGTGCACAGGGTGCTACATAACTTTTTTTGGCCACTTGCCCGATTGGGCAAGTGAATTTTCAAACAGCTCGAAAATGCTTGCCCGAATGAAATTTTTGCTTGCCCGAAAAAATAACATAAATTTATTGATTTGTGTGATTAATATGTATAGATATGCATAAAAGTATACATACATGTACATGTATAACCATTCACAAATTTTCACATCAATGATTTTTGTCATATTTATGAAAATCAATGATCAATTTTTCAATTGTGTTCATTCATCATATATTACAGATATAAGCGATTATAACAATGTGTTCCAGCAAGCGGTAGTGCGATTTTCATGTTGTGGGATTCGGGGGGGGGGGCGGGGGGGGGGGGGGCGGGGGGGGGGGGGGGGGGGGGGGGGGGACAGCACAGCATTAATACACATTTTTGCTGAACATCCTTAGTGATTTACCGTAGGTGTTTCCATAAAAAAAAGTGTTTGTTGATTGAGATTGTTGATTTCACACGTATATGTAAATCTAAAACGTGGTTATGATTTCATATTAAACTTTGTTATAAAGTTTAATGAATGGTTCTAGAACCAACCACTCGTAACCCATCATACATTGTAGATTAAACATAATTCTCACGCTATATATGTTTCCAGATAAAAATGATTCAGTGTTTATTAACAGAAAAGTATTTTCAAGTGTCCTATGATGATTTATCAAAAAATGCCAAAACAAATTTTGGAAAATTAAGCCTCAAATATCAGGGATATACCCCTCCCTTGAGGGGTGGGTCATA
>JZLH01S0548197.1:0-12652 GCA_001188425.1 Eucidaris tribuloides
GTTTGATTTAAATCCATTGATGTGAATGTGAATTATTCCCATAGGGCCCTACCCCCAAACTTTTGCCCCCCTTAGGGGCCAAATGGGGCCACCCTGGGCATTGTCATGAGGAACATTAATTCAGCACATATAGAGGTATATCTGCACACAAAGTGGCTTAACAATATACTATTTCTGGATCTAGAGAAGATGTTTGAAAACTACCTACGTTTGGCACTTTAGGGCCCTGCCCCTGGGCCCCTAGGGGGGCCAGGTGTACTATTTGAGGACCCTTGAATCCCCACCCCCTAAGGACCATTCCTGCCAAGTTTGGGCCAAATCCAATCATGCATTTTGAAGAAGAAGCTGAAAATGTCTAAAAGTTTACTAACGACGCACGACGCACGACGCACGACGCACGACGCACGACGAACGACGGACGACGGACGAAAAGCGAACGCAATAGCTCACTTGAGCCTTTGGCTCAGGTGAGCTAAAAAAAGCATTTAGAGAATAGCCATTGGCTTAACGCAAACTTCATCACAATGCAATATGAATTACCCTCCTTATTCAAAAGTATTGCAACATACGGTACACTATAACGCATACATTTTGAGTTGAAGGGATCTTTCTGTAATGATGTCCTAATCAAGTTTATTATTGGAAAATAACAATTTATTTGAATAGAAATCAATGAATATAATTTTTCCTTTCTTCTCCAAGGCGGGGAGATTATCAAATATAAGTGCACCCACGACAGAGGGGCTGGAACAAAACAATCTAACATTTTTTCACCTCCCTATAGGGGTGGGGTGTTAATTCACACTATAGCATCGTAATTCGATTTCATATTTGCCGTCAAACGGTTTTGATGGTTTGGAAAGACTTTCAACAAACAAAAAATGTCAATATGCTCCTTTGAAGCTGTCTCAGAAAGAAGAAACCACGCTGCGAAGAAGAAAGCTTCTCCTATCTTTATAAGACAGTAGTAAGGAGGATTTTAGACAAGACCTCTTCACATTACAATTTCTTATTCTTTCTGAATTCTAAAGGCGGTTTACTATCGTCTAAACATCCTAATACATTTACTGTCAGCAACGATCTTTTCAGTACAGTGGATACAATAATGTGGAGAGGGCAGACGGCAAGCATCTTGAATTAGTAGCCTTATTCTCCTATTTCAGCATGTCGTATGACGAATAAGGAGCCTTTGCCTCTTTGGTGTCTTCTTTCTGAGACCGCATGCAAAGGGCAATATGTGGCATTTTTTCTTAGTAGGAAGTCTTTCCATAACCATCAACACGCGTTTGACGGTAAATATGACAATCGAATTACGATGACAGGGTGAATAAACACCCACCGTCCTACAGGGACGCGAAAAAAATTAATTTTTTATGTTCCAGCCTCTCTGTCATGGTGCGTCTGCATTTGATAATCTCTCCGCCTTGGAGAAGAAAGAAGTAAATTATATTCATTGATTTCTTTGCAATAATTTGTTATTTTCGCAATTAATAAACTTGATTAGGACGATCATCTACAGAAAGAACGCCCTTCACTCAAATTGTATGCGTTATAGTGGTTACCGTAAGTTGCAATACTTTTGAGAATAGGGAGGGTAATATCAGAAGGTCGCTATTCGTTTTGAATTGATTTTTTTTTGGGGGCGGGGAGGGGAAGTATGCTCTCCAAATCTACGGTTTCTGTAGGAATCTTGTAATGACCACTGGGGGTGGCGAGCTGTTATCCATGTTTGATAAAATACAATAATCTTTCCTCGTATTTTCTTCTGTCTGCTTATTCTCACATGCATTTTTTAAATAGATTTTCTACTTTAGTTGCGTAAATACAGACTCATCTATGTAACTGCGTTTAAAATTACAATTATAAAGGTTGGGGCATGACCGTAAATTACAGACATTTACAATTGATTAGTTAACACTATTGCACTAGTAAAGATAATTTAATTTCTACATGGATATATTAAATCCGAGTTTATAGTAAAGATTGTAATCTTCAACCTCTCATTAAGTCCTTTGCTGCTGCCTGGATAACTCGGGTTTTTTGTGAAAAAATTATGAGACACCATTAAACTAATGCCTGACTGCCAGTACTTAATTTCTGTATCATCTAGTTAAAATTGAATAGCCTGCCTGATCAATAGCTTACAAGGTCAAAGCTATGAATGCAGAGTCTGAAACTATACATACCAACACAAAATAAACTTCGTATTTGGGTATGTTAGTCTATGGTCTCTATCATAGAACCCACTTTGTCAGTAATAGCCACGTCGAAGAACCAAAAGGTACTTATTGCTGCGTAATATTTTCTCATCAAGATACAATTGAATTTTAAAACCTTGGTGGTATCGAGCTATACCGTTATGTATTATTCATAAGTTTTCAACCTTACATAAATTAACTTATCACATTTATTGGAAACTAGTTTGTTGTATCTTATAAAGAAAAAAATCAGTAGTCTTTGTCCAAAATTATATAGCTTCATTTTGGTGTTATGCAACACTACGTAAATTTAATATTGAATATAATGAGAAGATATCTGTAATAGAGATACTTCTAGACTCAAGATGAGATCAAATATGAGTAGAACTAAGATAAGATAGATATAAGTAATAAGACTGGATAGATAGACTAAGGTATTATTGAGTTTGGGCAAGATTAATAGAAAGAGAAAGATAAATATCGAATAGATACGATTTAGTTAATCACAATAAAGCAGATAAATCAGATAGACTAGCCAGTAGATGAGAATCGTACCTAGCGATCTAATAATAGATATTAAGAAATGTACGACTCACTAATCTGATTCAGAAAGAGATAGATATGATTAGATAGATAGATAGATAGATAGAAAAATTAAGTACGATAGATAGATACGATAGAATAGACAGATAGTATAGATAGATAAATTCAAATACGATGGATTAGACTGATACGATTTATGACTCTCGGATAGATAGACCTAAGATGACAGTAGACTCTGAGTATGATTATCCCGTTATAATGTAATGGAAGCAGTTATACTATAGCAGTGAGGTTACATATGGAAACTCCTCATCACATCACTGTACCAATCTGGAGTGACAGTCTAATTCCCATCAAATCTCTTTCGTGTGGCGTTCCTATCCAAATATAACAACACATCCCGTTTTACACGCTGCCGCTCAAGGCTACATAGCTAGTTTCAAACAGGACAAACAATTATGGCAATGCTCTTGACTTACGTCATGAGTTTGCAGTTCGAGTAGAATTCGGTGAAAAAAACGACGACTAATACATCTGTGACTCTATAATCTCCGTAATGGCTACACCTACGTACTGGGTGAGTGACATGTCTGCATCGAGTGGCCGTATTATTTTGCGGACTAGGGAATCCACAGGTGGAGAACCCGAATAGTTAGCGATCCTATGCTGACGCCGTCGGTCAGCCTTGAATAGTTTTAACAGTAAGTGTATTTTTGGCTGAGAAATCATTGAATCAGGACATGGGCCTTAGGCTGTACATTTTTTTGTGCCCGCCGCATCAGGACAAGCCACCTATGTGGCACCGATTTAGAATCGGCTATTCAAAATCATCGATTTAAATCACCCCACCGATTTTGAGAAAATAAAACGAACACAAATCGACGGTAGAGATTTACTAATCATTCTTCCATCATCACTTTTTATTCATAAAAAGATAGACTGCTATTAAAAATGGATTTTTTCAAAATCAAACTATGACAAATCATTGGCAAATATGGTTCTAGATCTTAGTGGATGAAAGGATCAGACGTCAATTTCGAAGTTTAATGAAATCACTCAGTCCACAAATAATTATCTAGTTTCTTCTCACCCACACTATAGTACAGTTGAACATTCACAAATAGACCCCAAAAAAAACAATAGTTCTTATACATATGAAGAGTAGCCTACAGTTCACAGTGAATATTGTAGACGTACAATATAAAGAAAATAATAATTTGTGATCGCGCTTATAAACTTTTTTTGTGTATGAATTGTTGCTGTCACTTTTTCTAATATTCACTTGCTTCCACTATATTTTTGGGCTGAGGACGAAGAGAAAATATTTGTGATCCTCTTGCTGTATTATAACGTCTATAATAGTTCACAACAAACACTGTGTGGGGGCGCTACACATACTCCCCTCTTAGAGCTTTTTAGCCGCCATAATTTCGTGACGCGGCGAGCATTATCGTCTTCTCTGCAACTTCGGCGTAGGACGCTTTGCAGACACTGATCTTATCATTATTATGAAGTTATTCCTATATGATGGAGAGCCCTGCATTCATTAATAGGCAGCACGATTTGCTACGTAGTATCTGTGAATGGAAAGCTTGCGGTACAAACATTTTGTAACTGAAATGTCGAACCACAAACTCGCTCAAAAAAAATGACGTATTTCATGTACAGATTTTGATTATTGCATAAATTGGTGTGTTTCCGCCAAAAATTCGAGTAATCTGTGATTATCTTTTTACTTTTACCTCGACATTAAGGAAATGAATTAATTTTATGCATGAGGTGTAATAGGCATGATTCGCAAATAATGTGTTCCTCCGAGTGACAAAGTGATATCTGCGAATAAAAACAATTGGGACAAAATATCAAACACGTAGATATAAAGAAAACACGACTCAACAGATAATACCAAGAAAATTACAATGAATTTAATACCTATAAGTACAATAAATTTTGTGATACAAAATTCTTTTCAATTGATCCAGAAAACCAATTGTTTGTGAGGAAATAATAGATCATAATAGGATACAACATTTATAATCACCAAAGCTAAGCGATTTAATATATTATCTTTTAAGTGATTAGTTATCAGTCAAAAAATCTCATGATTTACATGCAACTATAAAAATCAAGATTAACTATATTATGCGATCAAAAGAAAAACACTAACTGCATCATAAAAAGTAAACGTATGAATATTTTCAAAAATATTATTACGCCAATATCGTGAGTTGGTAATTTACATGAGAACTTACTATGCGGCGTGGAATAATTTCGGCACTGATGCACACGCACAACCGCGTGGGGGAGAGTGCCTTGCAGATGCCGCGAGATTGATTAACAACCACTCTCTACACCCTCTCCACTAAAAATCTTCTTATTATAAAGCATCATTTCAAGATAGCCTAGTCTTTTTTAAAGGTTTTTAGCACATGAAAAATTATGAGTGAATTATAACACCAAAATTTATTCAAAGAGCTTGATGATAGCTTACCATTGTAAGACGAAATATGATAGACTTTGACACCTAGAACTTTCCGATATACCGTACTATATACTAAAATGAAAGAACTTCTTTCGTGAATTTGTGAGATAGATTATGATAATATTTGGTTGCACATCTTAGGCGGTGGGAGGGTAGGATTTGATATTAAATAACCAAAAGAATCAAATAGAATTGTTATCAAATTTTTTATTTTATGACTAAATACATCCAAATTTCATATGAAAATAAGAAAATAATTCTATGATGAATTCAAAGTTCCCGCCCAGATAGGTGCATATTTTGAATTTTGCGTAATATTAACAGTGAGCTCTCTTCGCTCGGCCTCCTCTCTTCCGGTGTGCGAGGAAGTTGATTTTGTACATCTTTGAAAAAATATATGTGTGGACTTTAAATTTAACCAAAGATGCGTTGTTCAAGAGAACCCAACTTTCTCGGGTTTTATTGTTTTATCAAAAGCAGCTAACAATATGACTTCAATATATAAAAAGAGAAGAAAGAATGAGTAATGTGATTCAGAGATTACGTGTTCGTCCCCACCAATCGGTCAATTTCGAATTTGAATATTAACAAATTTGCGACTGCGCTCTCAGAGAAAAAAAAATCAACTTAAAGATTAGATTTAAGATAAAACAATCGTTATTTATATCTTTTACATCATTTGATTTCTCTTATTATTTTTTTCTTGTGATAGCACGTCTATTTTATATTCAAACCTTGATATCACTAAATAATCGATAAGAGTGAATGATTGATGAAGAATAAAAGTTTTCCTATAAGCAAGTGAATTATAGAAGTATTAAACGATATTTTGATTCCTCTCTCTCTCTCTAGATATAAATTAATAAAAGATGCTATTTATAAAGAAAGCGATGTGAGCACGGCTCAGTGGTGTAGGTGATAGGAGAGTAGGATCATAGCACCAGTAAAAGCAGCGGGGGGGAGAGGTGCTTGGGTTACGGGTGTTCAAGACACCCCCTTTTTTTAGCACAAAGAGGGGCGTTAACCACCCCAACAAAAATGAACTACCCCCTTTTTCACCCGAGAATGACTCTCAGCAAGCCCCTTCATTTTTAACGGAATCACAGAGACTGAGCGACATTTCTGAACGATTGACACTTTTTTTCAGTCTAGTCGGAAAGGGAGGTGTTCTGAGTAATAATTTGAGGTGAGAATATAACCATAGTGTGATTGAAAAATTCATTCTTGTAGCATGAGTGTGGTCCAAACAGATCTAGTCGGGACGCAACAATCAGATTGCATATGGAGCTCTATGTATGAATGAACACAATTCATAATGGAGATACGCTAATCCATATGGAGCCACTCAGAACAACTGCAATTATTGATTTCAACGATCAACGAGCAATTGCCAATCCCGTATAAGCAGTGAGATGAGCTGCAACAGCTGGAAACACACACTGAGCCTAAACTGGCCTCATACGAAACACAAAGAAGTATATGACCACTGAAAATAAGAATAAATGTAGATTTTTCTTGGATTTTGACAAAAGAAAATTTTTGCCCCGCGCCCACCCCCCCTTTGGAGCGAGTTTTCCGGCGTTGCGTGTCTGAAGCCGAGCGAATTAATTTGTTTAAAGTTCCTGAGGAGATCTTTTCACCGCAGATGAACAACTCCCTTTGGCCAAATATCATGGCGTACCTGGTCTCGTCCTTATTGGTTAAGAGTGATTAATAAACAATAGCGATGCATGAAAATCACATTTGAAGGCAATATACAATTATCCATTTTATTTTTATGAAAGACAAGTGTAGGGTGGGGGTGGAGGTGGTAGCTAAACATTGCTCAGACTATGAGGATTCAAATATCATTCTGTTAACTATACATATGGGGGAGTTTAAAGTTCATTTATTTCAGCAGGAGAGAGAGGAAAGGGAAGGGAGAAGTGAATAAAACGCATAGGCGTGAAATCTCCTTATAAACATTAGCTGTGGTTCCGGGTGCAAATTCTAAACACCAGCGTGTGGGAGGTCGCATGGGGTCTGAATGTGTAAACCTACAGTATCATCTGCTCACGAACATTTATCTTTCGCTTGGACGTTATGAGTGTGTGTGGTTTTATGAGTGACCTGATTTTTTGTACTCTTCTCTGCTGACACACTAAACTTAATTTTATGTTATTCTTATATGTAATATGTTCAATTTTAGCTATGTGAACACATTGATTTAAAGATTTTTTAATCAGCTCTTTTTGCTACTCACAAAACAACGTGGAAATATACGGAAAATTTTGTATGACCGACGATAACATGGGTTCTGTGATCATAAAAACGAAACCCACAAATCTATCCTGCGTCCCTTGGTGAAAGCTCTAACACACACTTCTTCACCAGGGGCACTTGGCGGAACTATTTTCTGTAGTTTGGGGGGGGGGACAGAAAGGCGCCAAAAAAGGTAGCTCACGTTTTATAATCTAATGCTATCTTCAAGAATAGGGACATCATTGGGAGCCCGTCTGACATAAATGGACAGCTGCATATCATCATCACCATCAGAGTTAGGTGTTTGCTTGTATAAGGAGGCTCTTTTGTTTTATTATGTCGGAGTGCAATCTAAGCTCGAACGCCAACAACCTCTTTTTTTTAAAATGTGTGGTTCCGATTATATGACTGGAAAATATCTATACATAGGCCTACACATAATCCGCGAAGCGTGTAGCGTAATGCGAGGCGAGTGGTTTGGGGGAAAATTGCAGGGCGAATGTTATATAGATTGTAAAACTCCGCAATGTGTGTCTATTTCTGGGGCGAATCTAAATGCTAGCATACTAAGGTATAACAATTGAATATACAGCACTGATTTTTTTGTAGTATTTTAAAAAAGATAAGAAGCTATCCTTGTCTAGATCAATGTACTTTCTGCTTGAAGAGTAGTCTGAGTTTTCTTTACATAGTAAATAAGTAATCTTGAGCAAAAGCCAGTTTTTATCTTGAAGGGGAATTTCATGACTAATTTAAACACGAGAGAGAGCGAGTGAGTGCTTCACCCAGTTCATCTGCTAGACCACGTAGCGAGGGCGAGCGGATCTCTTGTGAAAAATTGAAGTTGCTTGATCAGGATCGTACACATATAATTAGCAAAGCTTGATGATAGTGCGTGTGACTTTCTTGGCGCTAAAAGATCTTCAGGCCATGCGTCGAATGTGTTTGTTTTGTATCAGGTTATATTGAGCATAAAATGAGACCAGCAATCTGTGCTAAATGCAACGAGTCATCAAACAACGTTTACCATATAAACAGAAAAATTAGTATCACCTACAATAAAACAGTAAAATATATCAAAAAACAAAAAAACAAAAAAAAAACAAAAAACAAAAAAAGAAAAAGACTGAATCCTAAAAAAAGATAAAAAGAAAAAAAAAACTAATAAGAAGCTTAAATAACTAAGACCTGGAAATATTAGCAGCCAATCAATCAACCAAATTGTATAGCACAAAAATAATATGGCATAAAAGAAAAAGGAGGACATATTTCATGAATAAGAGATAAGTTGTAGAGACAACACTCGGACAAGTACCAGAAAAAAAGCAAACAAACTACTGAAATTACCTTAATTTTGTCCTGCGTTTCGGATAATTACTCGTGAAAATAGACACATCTTTTCCCGTAGCATTGACACGCTAACGGCCATAGCCAGTTACCATGGTTCTACTGATTGACCATCGGAGTGACGTCCGAGCTATGGGCAGGCGAATAGTCTTCATTTTGTATTTTATATTTTCTCTTCAAACTAAATCAAAGCACATCTGAGAATTCACCTGGTGTAACATTTATCCTGAGAAAATAACTATGCATAAACTACCGCAGGTGCAAATCTAACAAGTTTTAATTCTTAGCTTGTTAGAATTCGCCACTCAGGAATATACTGTAGGTCAACAACCTGTTCAGGTTGGTTAATAATTTACAGTGGCGATGGCAGTAAATCATTCACATGAACATTGCCACAACTTGTTTCACATATTCATTGTTAGAATGTCATGAGGTTCATATTCTTTCTTTCAAGTCACATTTCTTGCTTCTCACAGGTTACACCTGTTTGCAGTAAAGTTAATGTCTTGACAGAACAATAATGGCCAAGCTTGATCAGCAGGAACATTCCAACTTGTTCAACTTTAATTGTAGATTTCTTGTCGTTCCCATCCGAAGTTCGAGCATTTGTTTCTATACTTGTACATTTTCTCCCTTCTCACAGGAGACAACACAGCTGTTCAGTAAAGTCAGCTTTCAACAGATACTGGTACAAGTTGTTCAGAGGAGCATTCAAACTGTATACACATTTAAAAGGCCCACTTTCTTCATTCGGCAAATGGGTCAGTAGCCAGGAGATACAAATTAAAGCCATTTCATGCAAGTAACTTGAAATTTTATTTTATGAGTACATATTTTAAGACATGAGAAATGGCAGGTTGGAATAGTCTGTGAAAAGTGAATGTAACAAGCGAAAATTAATATTTGTGACCTTGTCACCCGACAATGCCTGATCAAGTTGGCACATGCTAATAAAGCTAAAATGAAAAGATAATATACTTCGGGTGAATAAATACAAATATTTAAAATTCTTAACAGCATGTGACGATTGATTACACTTTTATATTGCTGAAGACACGCTCACTTTCATATTTCACATCAGCCAATTACAATATTTAGCAATTCCTTAGCTTTGGTGTGTGTGATTTTATCAGGGCATCCAGGTGACTCAGGTCACATGTTACATTCTTGTGCCAAATTATTACATTTTGTATTGAGTTTTTCCTTGAACACCACAATGACTGCTGTTTCTTCATACAGCCTACCTGCTTTTCAGAGCCCCTAAACATCGGTGAGTCAGCACATAGATGGAGAATTACGGATCCAAAGGCCACAAAAGCGCACGTTCCAATGTTCTAGAGGATTTCACTGGGGCACTTGTGAATCAAGTATGGTAATGCGCTATGGCCAATCGGCTCTTCTGCGAGATGCGGAACGCTTTGGGAGCAGTAACTGTGCAGCTTGTGATAACTTTGAGAGCTCCCTTAGCTACTGTGCTCCGTAAATTTGGGAAGAGGAGATACAAGTAATCATGGCCAAATAAATGGGACTGATACAAACATCCATCCTAATGCAAAAGTACTGAAGGGCAGCTCTGATACAACATAATGTTTACTTCTTTAATTGAAAAGATTAACTCCAGCACTGAACTTGTGTGTTATGCTTTTCTTGAGCATTTTGAAGGTCATGCTGATGTATTTGATATATGTACAGTATTTGCGCCGAGTAAATTTACATTCTTTGGTGCTTTGTTTCATTTTTCAATTTTTTTATTTTTTTATTTATAAATAGTGATACATAACTTTCAGCCAAGTTAATGAAAACCCCATCTTTCATTGTTGAGATATTGGCAATAGCTAGGGGCTTTGGAAAGACATGAAGGCGTATGGCAGAAGTGCCAAGGTCTGTGAATCTATTTGTGTGAATCGAGAACTAGACTGACTCCCAATAGGCCAATGATTATAGCGTGAGAGGTCCCAAATGCGTGAGATCAAATAGAAACGTATGGAAAGATCAAAACAAAGAGCCCCGGCGGGGCAACGAACGCTCACGTTAACTCTGAGGGTTCTCGCAAACTCTCTAATGGCACCCATAGAAAAAACATCACTTATACGATATATGTTTATGCCCTTGACCTGAATCTAGGCACCGAACGTAGCCAAAATGAACCTAGTTTGAAAACTTTGCAATCCCCTTGCCATTTAGCTGATTTTGTCAAGTTATAATTAAATTCTAACATCGCGTTTCTTTTATAAACAAAGGCACGCCCTTAGTATCTTAACATTTGACGCTTTGACGGGCTACTTTATAGTGAAACGCTTGATTGCCAAATAACATTGAGGTCTCTGTTACGCATCTACCATGCGAAGTTTGGTTAGCAAACGGGCTGCTGGTTAGAAAGTTACCTAGTTTTCGGGCCCTTATGGGCCCTGCCCCCTGGGCCGCGCAGGGGGGCCTGGTGTACCATTCCAGCGAATACTCTTTGACTTCCCCCTGAGGATGCAATTCCACCAAGTTTGGTTTCAATCCATTGATTGTGATATGTGAGATTATTCCTGATAGGGCCTACCCCCAAAACTTTTGCCCATTGGGGGCCAACGGGGCGGCCCCTGAGCATTGTCATGAGGAACATTAAAATTCAAGCGACAATTTAGAGGTATATACACAATAAGTGCTCAACTTTACTAATTTCTGGATCTAGAGAAGAAAGGCCAATACACCAAGAAGAAACTTGAACTTCATTTGACCTTTGACCTACATATGTGACCTTTGACCCCAAAATAACATGAGGTCCCTGTTACGTCATCTACCCACCTCAGTTTGTTAAGCAAAATGGCTTGTGGTTAGAAAAGTTAGCCTAGTTTGGGTCCGCTTAAATGGCCCTGCCCCCTGGGCACCCCCAAAGGGGGCCTGGTTGTACCATGCCACGAACCCTCTTTCCTCCGCCCTGCAGGATCATTCCGCAGCGCAAGTTTGGTCTAATAAACATTGATGTGATATGTGAGTTAATCCTATAGTACGGCATACCCCCAAACTTTTGCGCCCCCTTGGGGGCAAACGGGGCGCACCTGGCATTGTCATGAGGAACCATTAATTCAAGCACATATAGAGGTAATCTACACACAAAGTGGCTAAACTAAACTATTTCTGGATCTAGAGAAGAAGAATGTTTTGAAAACTAGTGCTACTTTTGGCCCTCTTAGGCGCCTGCCTCTGGGCCTTAGGGGGGCCAGGTGTACCATTTTGAGGACGCCTTGAATCCGCACCCCCTAAGGTATCATTCCTGCCAAGTTTGGGCGAATCCCAATCATGCATTTTTGAAAGAAGAAGCTGAAAAAAATGTATAAAAGTTTACCGCATCGACGCACGGGACGCACGACGACGACGAATCGACGCAACGACAGCACGAACGCACGACGGCACGACGCACGACGAACCGACGGACGACGGACAAAAAGCGATCGCAATAGCTCACCTTGAGCCTTTGGCTCAGGTGAGCTAATAAAATGTTTGCTTTGAGATAAGGCCAAATGGGAGTTCTCAGCGCACAATGCGTGAGAACTTGGCAGCGCCTGGTAATGGAGGGACAACCCAAAAACATACATGCCGCTAACACAAAATCTCCTCATGACTCTCTTTGAAATCTATCTCTGGGTTATCTCTCATGTAATTTTCATACTTACCCATTGTAGCATGTTTTTCATTATTAAATTAATGTTCAGCCATAAACTTTAGAAGAAAAGCTAAATTTATCTGGTATTTCGCTGTACATGAAAAACAAATGAGGGGATGTTCACCACACAGTGAGTGTTGTAACAACTGCCAATTAGTAATGATCAATAAGGATTTTAAAAAAATTACT
>JZLH01S0548225.1:0-10423 GCA_001188425.1 Eucidaris tribuloides
GATTAGTTAATGAAAAATCTCGGGGGGGACCCCCGAGATTTTCGACTATATTTTACATTGTAGCATCCAAAGGGTTAATAAGGTGTTAAGGTTATATGAGTTATACCTCATCTGAAGGAGCAGAGTCTGTTCTTTCAGATGAGGTATAACTCATATAAACTTTTTAACCCTTTGAATGCTATAATGTAAAATATAGTCAAAAATCTCGGGGGGACATAGTCAAAAATCTTGGGGGTCCCCCCGAGATTTTTCATTGACTAATCAAAAATGAAACTAAAGACATGCAGAATCTATTATTGCTGGGATATGACTTTTGGGCATAAAGCGTTCAAATAAAAAAAAAATCCCCAAAACTTAACTTGGGCTTTAATCTTTCAACTCATGAAAGTACTATTGAACTCATAAACATTCATTATTTGTATACTATTGTTCTCCCCATCCATTGCTAGCAATCTCATGATATGAAATTCTTCATAATAGTAGTACTTTCCAGTATATCTGTTTTTTTCTGCAAAAAATAAATCTTAGGTCACGTTCCTATTGTAAAGGTGTGGGCTCGGATCTAGGTCTGAGCCCACATTGACGTGAGCTCGGCCTACATTGATTTCCTGTTCTTACTGTTGCTATATTGTACTCCCATCCGTGCGAAACGCCGGTGTAGTATGGAGCCCACTTACCAGGATGTTGTGTTACCCGACACACCAGCTAATGTATTTCCAGTGGTACGTGAGCCGGGCCGACTTACAATGTGCAAACGTGTTCTCACTATGCATTAGATACCACGTCCCAGTACCAAGACTACCTACATGAGGTGGACTTGGATCTGATCTCATATGTAGGTCCGAGCCGTAGATTCTAACTCTATGGTCCAAGCCCACTTATAACGCGTTCTCACTAGGCAAGGAAGTAGGCTCGATGTAGCATTGTGTACCACGTCCTAGTACCAAACATTATAATGCGAACGAGCACATAGTCAACATGGCATACTAAGAGTTAAAGTTATAACTTACAAAAGGTTTTGAAACCACAGTGTTTTACAGGCCTACTCCCACACTTTTATGCATTCTGTTCATGCATGGATATGTACAGTTTATTAATTTTGTATAAGAGTATTAACTTTTCATTTCTTTTATTAATTTTCTGGTATGTTTGCATTGTAGAGTCTATACGAGATGTTGATGCACCCACAGATCCCGAACCGTCTGCTACACCATCTCAGGGCAGTGACCTCCAAACTGTGAGTATTCCCTCCTGTGTTAGCATGGACCTATTATCAACTGGACATGCATCACCCGCTAATTTATTCATATACCTGTGTGCAACACTGATGTATAAATAACATCACATGCTCTCATATGTTATAAACATTGTCACTGCAAGTCAGCAAGGCAACTGGGAAGAGGGAAGTTTTGAAAAATCTAAAATCGGATGCACAGAAGATGAGAAATATTCCATATGATAAATAGATCTGCAGTTAAAGAGCATATGTCAGGGAATATTCCAACTTATTTTCTTTTTAATTACAAATTATATTTGAAAGATTGAGACAAAAATATTAGATTATATATACCCCTTTGTGACAATTTTTACACACATCCGCACAACATCCCATTAAAATTCATATTCATTCTTTGATATCTTAAGTGTTTGCGGAATGTGCCAAGTACTTATTATGTATACTAAATTTGGCAGTTTCTCCTTTGCTTGTCTGTTTTAATAGTGGCGATTATTTCCCCTTCGACTTTGTCAGGCGGAGGATGATAATATTGATAGTATACAATTCTGCTTATTGAAGAGATGAATTTCCATGAAATGGGGAGAGGGGGGAGGGGGGTTGATTGTTTGTGTCATTCGCCACCTTATGAGCTGTGAGATGAATACAATTGATGCTAAAAACGGAGCTTCGATGTGTGAAAGCGTGAGGAATCTGAATAATTCTAATGATCTCATAGTTAACTCTGACTTGGAGTTAACCCCAAGCTCATGTGTAGAGGTTGGTTGGAATATTGGAGTAATCTTAATCTCCTGGGAATTATCCCATCTTGGGATTATCTTCACTTATAAACACCAGTACGCCAATTATGTGTTCAGTGGTATCAGCCAAACAACTGTTGACTTGCAGATTCTTCCTTTGTCTTGCGTAAACAGCATTATGTAAGCAAATATGAACAACTTCTAATCTCTTTGAAAACACAGCTGTTCAGTGTATTTGAGATGGACAGTTTTGAATTGCAGTGACTATCATTGGATCAAAGAAACTATCTTTGTCGTCTGTCCATGTGGATGGTAGGTCTTGAGTTGAACCAAGGAGCTACTACACACTGGAGTCACAATTTTCACTGGATGTTCAAAGCCGCCACTCGAAAGTATGGCACGTATGAGCTTAACTAGATCTGCCTTGGAGGTGGCTAGACAACAGCATTCTCGATGATTGTACAATTACTAGTCACTTTCAAAGGAAAGAATTTTATAATAATACGCTCGGCAAAAAAAGTTCTTGGACACTTATAAAAGTTAAAATATACCATATAAATTTTTATTAAAAGGTACATTATTGTAAATCAATATGACCAGACATTATTCCACTTCCAGTATGACATGAAGTTAACATGTGAGCAGTCATGCATGGCTGATTACATGCATTAAACAATAGCAAGGTCAGTAAAAAAAATTGCAAGATGTGGAGCAGTCAGTCTTTCAGTTGTGAAAGTTTATGTGGCATTAAGGTCTACCTAGAACGACAAAAATTAAAGTTAAATGTCACTTTGAAAAGAAAAGAAGATTGTCCATCTTGAATACATCACTATTCCACTGGAATTTTTAATAAAAATTAGTCAATGAAAAAAAAGGTCAAATTTCAGTATCTTGACTAATCAAAAACATTCAATATCTTGTTTTGAACGCCTCCCTGGCTCTTGAATGAGTGCAGGCCAATGCCGACTCGTCGCAGCTTCATCTTGAAAGTGCATGTCCAAATGATGCCATCTCATGATGCATCTCTAAGCATTTCATTCAAATTCATAAACACCTGTTGAAATTGTTGAATGTATGCCTACAAGATGGACCTGATCATTAGCATTTGAAGGCGCTCAATTTTCTTGCAATTTTTTTTTTTACTGACTTGCTATTGGTTTAATGCCATGTAATCAGCAGTGCATGACTGCTCACATGTTAACTTCATGTCATAATGGAAGTGAAATAATGTCTGGTCATAGTGATATACAATAATGTACCTTTTAATAAAAATTTATATGGTATATTTTAACTTTTATAAGTGTCCAAGAACCTTTTTGCCGAGTGTAATTACTTTTCGCTGTACCCAGTTGTAAAAGAATAAGTGATCACACCTTATTCACCCTTGAGGGACATGCAAATAGAAAATAGGCAGAAATCATGATATATTTAAATGTAAATTACGCACAGTGGGTATGCCTCAGGCACTTTTTTTCTCGTAGTTTATCAAAGAAAACTACATTTGAAATTAATATCTAAAATCTATTTGTCGCAGTTGATGGGAAAAGTGTCAAAATTGACATGAAAGGCAACCAGTAAGATTTTATCAGATTTAGTAAGATTTTTTATCATCGGAATCCACAGAATAAGATTTTTTGAAGAATGTGCTGTATATACTATGTGATTTTGACATAGTAAGATTTTAACCTTCAATTTGCATTAGGGATAAGATATTTTGTCTGTATCAGTCAGATTTTTCTTGTCGGGAGCTTGGCAGGTATGGAAACGAGGATATGATTTCCAACATTTTTTTGCAAAATATGACTTTGATTGAAGTTTGGCTACAAAATTTCTCATGCCATTTGTTTTCAATAGTTTTGTTTACGTATAGGGCAAAAAAATCTCACACTACATGTATTTTAACGGGGAAACAAGTAGAATTTTTGCAGAATGCTATCAAATGTCCAAACTCATCTTCAGCTCTTCCTATAAAGTTGGCGGCTTGGAATATCCAACATCAAAGAAACTAAAGCACCCAAAAAATTCTTTTGTACGTCCTTAGAAATCCAACAGCTGTTTGAATTCATTATTGCTAGTTGGGACTCCAGTCTCTCATACCTTGTTCATAGCTTGTTCCACAAAACTGGAGCAGCATAAGAAAAAGCTGCATTAACCATTATTATATTTTTGTGAAGACTGGCGGTACAACAAACAAATCTGGCCAGACCTTAGATTTCTTGCAGGTTCATATTTTAAAAGTAATTTGGTAGGATGCAGTGGTGCTAAAAAACTGTCATATGCCAACAGTAAAATTTTGAATACAGGTAATCGGTGCAATTGATGTAAAATATGACTTACTCATTCATGTGTCTTAGCAGGGCACACTAAATGAGCTGCTGATTTTCGGAGAACCCAGAAGAAGACTATTGCAATAATCAACGTGGCACATTACAAAAGCATACTTCACTTATTGTTGTGCAGTAATAAGTGGACAGAGCTTACCGATCTTGTGTAAAGTAAATGATGCAGAACAGCAGTTTTGTTTTACAAAGCTTTCCATTGTAAATTCATCATCAAAGATCACACCAAGATATCTACAATTACAATTACATTAGGGTGTCTACTTTTACCTAATCACCCCTTCTTTGGCAAAGATCGGCCACTGCACCAAATAATAATTATGCACAGCTGTTAGTAAAGAAAAGACATCTTTTAGTATTGATGGCTCAATACTGGCAGAGGTGGATCATTTCGAGTACCTTGAGGTGAGAATTCAGTAAGATGGTGACACTGGAGGGAAATCAAAAGCTGACTAGCTATTGGTTTAAAGGCACTGAACGACATGAAGAAACTGTGGCAATAACTGGACAAGCAGACGAAACTTAGAGTCCTCAGAGCCTGCATTTTCCCCATTTGCAACCTACGCTTGCGAAGCTTGGGTGTTGCGGAAGGCATATGAGAGAAGAATCGCTGCATTTGAAAGCAAAATTGTTACTACAGGATTTTGAGAGTCCCCTGGGTGGAACGACAAACAAATGAAGACATCAGGAATGAGCTCAATGTGTCTAGTGACTGGCTACTGTAATATGTGAGGAAACAGAAGCTAGGATATTTTGGTCATATCATGAGACATGATGGTATGGAGAAGAGAGGCCTTGGGGCACACATTCTTGGGAAGCGTAGAGGAAGACGTAGATGTAGATGGAAAAGAACAGTGAGGGAGGCATTTGGTACCATGGAGAAAGCAACTAGAATGGCTCAAAACAGACGTTTGTACCATGCTGCCATAAGGGAAGCTACGCTCTGATTGGAGTATGCTACGACGGCGATAGATAGATGCCCAATAGTCTCGTCTATGGGATCATGCTTCTATTTTTGTTGCAGTTTGCTGTTAATTTGTAGTACATTTTAACTGGCATGAAATTTGGGCATCGGTGTGGGGCACTCTGTGCTTAAAAGATCTTTCAGTAATTAATTACACAATTAATTCTCACCATTGTATGAAGCAATGAAATCATTGAAATTATGATTGCAAATTGCTACAAAGATCATAACATTAATCATAAATTTATGCAAAAGTACTATTTGTTTAACTGGGAGTCCTTATTAAGACTACCAGTTTAATTTTCCCACTTATTTCAAACTTGGTGCAAGTTATTTTTCACACTCTGGACATGAGTGCTCACCCAAGCATGAACAAAACTTTGTTTTCATTGTAAGTAGCACTGAAAAGAAGAAGCTATTGGGCATCTATCAATATACAAAAATCTTCGAAATATTTTGAAATGTAATTTTGACATATTTTTCACACAAGTGTACCTTTTTTGGGATGTACATTGTTTTGACATAAATTAGGCTCCATATGCTGTTTTACTCAACAGTTCTGTTCTTTTGTCTTTTTCCAGCCTTCACCTGTTTCAGGCGTGAATGAGTCTTCTATAGTTGACCCACCTCCTACACTCAAAGAGGTACCTCAGAAGAAAGGTAGGAGGTACAAATGAAAGCATTGGACATTATCAAGTAATATAATACATTTATAAAGCACATTTTCCACACATGTTCAAAGGTACTGTCGTACTGTCATACTTACTATTTTGATGGCTAAAGGCCCCCCCCACCCGAGATCTCAGATGCGCACCGTGCAATCAGTGCGAAATTTTGCACGCACATAGTGTCGTGTGTAAACTACAAAACTGCGTGAATTTTTTTGAAAATATTTATTGTTTATTTATGATTAATTATGTAAATATATGCATAAAATCATATTTTTCCCCAATAAATCGCTTTAAGAAATATGAATTGGGGATTAATATTCCCTATGACATTTCCAACAATTTTCTGGACAAGAAATTACTTATATCAAAATTAATTTCTTTATATGTAATTCATTGTTTTCTATATTTCTTATGTATTTCTTTTTTTCACCTTTTGTTTATCAATGATATTATCAGAGACACTTGAAAGTAAAAATAATTACACATTTATGAATTTGGGCTGAAAACACAATTTGTATTGAAATTGTACATGAAACCATGTTTTTAGCTCACTTGAGCCTTTGGCTCAGGTGAGCTATTGCAATCGCTTTTTGACCGTTGTGCGCCGTACGTAAACTTTTACACATTTTCATGTTCTTCTTTAGAACCTGTGATTGGATTTAGCCCAAATTTGGCAGAAATGATCCTTAGAGGGTGGGGACTAAAGGGTCCACAAGTGGTCCCCCTGGTCCCCCGAGGGGGCAGGGAGAGGGCCATAAAGGGCCAAAAGTAGGTAATCTTCAAAGATGATCTTCTCTAGATTCAGAAATAGTTTAACTAAGTCACTGTGTGTGTAGATACCTCTATATGTGATGAATTATTGTTCCTCATAACAATGCCCAGGGTGGCCCCATTTAGCCCTTGACGGGGGCAACATTGGCCCTATGGGAATAATTAATGTGTACATCATTTTCTTTAAAGCTTATCAATGGATTTAGACCAAACTTGGTGGGATTGATCCTTAGGGGGAGGGGATAGAGGGTTCTTAAAATGACACATGTGGGGGCCCCCTGGGGGCCCTGAGACAGGACCCAAAAGGGCCAAAACTAGGTAACTTTCTAACCACAAGCCCTTTTGTATCTAAACTTGTGTGGTAGCTGCGTAATAGGGACCTCGATGTTATTTGGGGGTCAAAGGTCACATATATAGGTCAAAGATCAAATGATACAATATACCTGCAGTTTTCTACTGGAGTTGGTATCCGCCCATTTTACATGTAACTTGAATGGTAGATGTCCTACATGTATAGGGACCTCAATGTTAAATTGGGATCAAAGGTCTCATAAGTAGGTCAACGGTCAAATAAAGTCAAATGTTTTATACTAGATGTTAGCATGTAACTTACAAAAGTATCTTGGCAAAATCAGCTATATGGCAAGGGGTGCAAAAATTTTTACCCAGCTCCATGGTGCCTAGATATCCGGCTTCAAGGGCCAAAACTATGTATAATGGATGTTTTCTCTGTGGGCACCACAGAGAGTTTTCGAGATCTTAGGTAAGCGTCATGCCCCCTGGGGCTCTTGTTCAAATTCTAGTTAATTTTGGATTCCACAGACACGTCCTTCATGAACAGCCGGAGGGCATGAGTGATGTTTTGTTGTGCCTCTGGAGGGTTGCCAAAAAGATGCCCTGCCTTTACAGTGATAGGATAGTTAGCTCACTGCCCATTTATTGGCTCATTAAAGTCATGTGATTCATGTTTTCAAATTATTTCCGATTGCAGATGGTCAAGGTGACGGGTCATCATCATCATTGGGTCCATCTCCAGACAGCATAGCAACAGGCTCCACCCACAACCTGTCAGAGTCTGTGGACACAAACTCCTCGGCCATACTGCCATCAGCACAACCAACATCTTCATCCAAGAGTGATGGCTCGGTGCCTTCTCTCTCCCCGTCCACTGAGGGACCTCCAGATGATGGCAGTGGGAATACTTCAAGTGGTAACCATTCAATTGGTGTGGATCACACCACCAGTGCCAATTTGCATGCGCCATCTTCTTCTCCCCTTGCACGTTCCACAGCTCCTGCTTCTACATCAGTTAGTGTGCCTGCTACTACCACCTCCCCTACTACTTCTACTACATCTGTGTCGCATGGCACGCCCCCATGTGAGTGGCTTGCATTCATTGCTAAGACAGTAGAGCAGGGATTCTCAATAAGGAACGTGGGCCACTTCTGGCACATTGGGCCTTGCGAAGTGGCGCGTGGAAGCCACGAAAAAATATGACAAATAAAACAATACTGGTTTAGATTTTTTTTCCTTTTTGTCTCGCCCAACGGAGGTGAAGGCGAGACTAAGGGATGCAAATTGCTTCTGTTCGTTGTCCGTCATAAATGTTGGAAGTTTACCTACAAGACTCTCTTATGACACATAACTTGGCAACTTTTGGTCCAATGGCAATCAAACCTAGGTTTTACTTGCGCTAGGGGTATCATCATGTTGTGCTGTCGGAAGTCACATGGTGAGGTCACAGGTCATATGACATCAAACATTATAGTTTACTTGCAAGACTCTGTCATGATACATAACTTGGCAACTGTTGGGCAATGGCAACCAAACGTGGGTGATAAATGCAATAGGGGTACCATCATGTTATGGTGGTGTTAGAGGTCACAAGGCGAGGTCAAAGGTCATTTTAGGTCAAACGTTAAAGTTTACCTGCAAGACTTTCTTGTGACATCAAACTAGGGTCAGGAATATATTTGGGGAAACCTTGTTGTTTAGTTGGAGGTGGGCGAGACATAATCTTACTATTGCTATTGTCTTATGAATTGTGTAGTTTGTTTGAATTTGCATTTCTTTTATTGACATTAATTAGAGCATTTTCTGGGCCACTTAAAAGGCCTCATATTTAAAAGCTTTGAGGGTCTCCGCCCCTTGACCCCCGGGCCCAGGGCCCCTGGACCCAACGCTGCGACGCGTTGCTTGCTACGCATATTGGATAGTGGAGCAGTACACATTAATTTTTTGATAACAAATGTGGAGCTTCAAGAAAACTTCTTGAGAATCCCTGGAGTGTAGTGTTTAGCTGTAGTAATATGCATGGCTTTATTTGTATGATGGTCATTCTTTCATGTATTGAGTAGTGAACAGCCATTCCATGCAAAACTCCCCCTTTTTTGCCAAAAAGAGAAGCTAATCTCTTGCCTTTTTCCCTTACTCATAATTGAGGAAAATTGACTTCTGTGATTGATGTGTCATGTTCTTTTCTTGTATGTAATGAGGGTTCAATTTTGCAAAATTTCTTACGGAAATCTGAAATCCAAACCCTCATTTAAATCAAATTTCCTGGGACCACTGAAAAGAGGTCTTATAAATTGCTGAATACATCTCCTCTATTTGGATACTTTCCACTAATTCTAATAGATGATTAACTGAGTGCAGTATATTTTAACCCTGAAAAGGCTGGGGGAGGGCGCAGAATGCATTTCTTTGTCATTTCATGCAATATAAGATTAGGTATGAAGGTCCATGATATCAAAATACAGCCTGAGAGCAATTTCGGAGTGTGTAGCTCACAGGTCAAAGGTCACTTTTGAGGGAAAAGTTGTCATTGAGACCACTGTGTATTGATCCAACAGTTTTTTCAAGGTTGGTTATATGTATAGGATGGTAGTACAAATAAAACCTTTCAAGACATGCATGAGACGTGAATGGGGGGAGGGGGGGCACAATAATTATGTTACATTTTGAATTCTGCTTACCAAATAAAAAAATGTCTGGTAAAATGACACACAGACATTTATAGGTAGCAGTGATGTAGTTGAATAGATATCTCCTCCCACCATCACAAACTCTATATTACATGCATCTCTGCTAATGGTGCATGTTCCATCAGGCATGTATTTTTAGTTGACAGCAATTCTTCTTTGTGAGTATGTGGCATGTGTTCTACCTTTACTATGAGAGACACCATCTTGAGAACTGACAGTTTTAGCTTATTATTTCTTTAGTTTGCTGCAGAAATTGACATTGTGCTGTGTGTTGCCAGTATACCTTGCAATCCTGTTTAGATGCAATAAAGCAAGATTGACTGGCCTGAGTGGGATACAACATGATATTGCCTGAACTAGAAATCATATTGCCCGGGTCAAAGAGGAAGGCAGTATGGTTATAGTGAGGGCAATATATGGTGTATCTCCTGAAAGGAAAAGCCAGTCAATATTTTAAAAAGGCCCCTGCATTCCAACTATCTTTATAAACACTTGAAAATATTTACTTGTTTATTATCTGCCCTTGAATTGTTCTTAAAAAAATAGCAAAAAAATGCAAATTACGCAAAATCAAAAAAGTGCACTTGCTAAGCCCCACCCCCTGAAAAAGCTTGTAACGTGAGTGGCTTAATCACATGTTCCGAATGATGTTTTACCTGGAAATTCCTTGCATTTGTTTTACAGCTAAGCCTTTAAAATTTCCTGATAAATCAAACTTTG
>JZLH01S0548291.1:6163-17983 GCA_001188425.1 Eucidaris tribuloides
GTTGATAGAATGATCTCGTTAGAAATAAGAATAAAAGACCAATGTCAATTTGTATTGTGTTATGGTATATAAATCCAGTACGAGAAATCATCCCTCACGTCTAGCTACGACCGTATTATGACGTTTCTTGCCTCCTGTTTAATCACATCTAAGATGACAATGTATACACAGTCCTGGACAAAAGTTTGGAATATGGTTATTTCTTTGCATAGCCCTGTTTTAAAGTCCAGATTTCTTATAAATAATGATTGATTACCCATGTAAAACATATTAAAATTTTAGGAGGGGCGAAATCCGTCGGGGGAAATTTTGCCTGCCGAACAATTTTTTTTACTAGCCAAAGTGCAAGCCCAACAGCGTCCAACAAGCGGGGCAGGGGGCTGACGACGACAAAAATCATTTTTTGCCCGCCAGTTTTTTTTTTTTTTTTTGGTACTAGCAAAATTAACAAGAATAGGAGGGGGCGATATTTTCGAAGAACAGTAAAATTCCCGTCATTTTAATAATAAAATAGGGGGTAGCCGCCCACCCCCTGACCCCCTATGGCGACAACCCTGTCTCTACTTCAGGACAAGAAATCTTTTCCTGATATGATTGAAAACTGCATTTGGTAGGAAGAAATATTCCAAACTTTTGTCTATGACTGTATGTTCCATACATAATGAATATTCTTTAAGATATTTCTAAGTTTATATATTAATTTTAAAGACTGGTAAAATTTGTTCGGGGATGGAGTTTTTATATTCTCACTCTTCACCTATGGACTGCAATTGTGTACCTGTGTTATATATCACCCCCTCCCCCAGCGAATCATAACTCCAGACATCGGAAATTATGTTTTCCCGGTAATCCATATACAAGACATAGATACATGTAACTAAAACACACATATAAATCGATTGAGCTTTACCTTTCGAAATTGAGATGATTAGTAGTAACACACCAGCCCTCGAAATTATGAATGACTACTTCCTCGTTGGTAAAGTACATGTAGTTGTAAGCTTATTCATTCAATATAAAAGTTTCACCACCACTGCCTAGGGGGAGCCCTTCCGTGATACAAAGCCAAGCCCGTACATGAATAAAGTTTAGCCAACTTGGATTCAGAGAAGCAACATAAATGTGGAGCCTATCCTGTGATAATCGTTGAATAATGGGTTCGTACGTAAAGGCCGCACACAGCCAAAGGCAGTTCCTAAGATATACTGTTATCAACACAAACTTACTCCTGCAGAAGGGCGCTAGCATATGTTCCCGGCAGAAGGGCCTTTAACACTAAATTCATTTAGATCGAGGTGGCAAAATATTGGGGTTTTCACATGATACAAAAGTAGTGTGATTTTTTTTAGATCCTTATGTCAGTCTGCCAAGTGCAAATATCAAATCAGGCAATATTTCTCAAATCAGACCAAAATAACAGTCAAGGCCCTTCTGCAAGGGCACACCGTAATTAAATAGGGGAAATTGGAATTCATATTCTAAAGTAAAATGCAGGGCAATTATTTACCTTTTCGGTCATCTCAGGAACATACGATGTTGATAAGAATGTTATTAAGATGAGTGTCCTCAAATAGCACCATCAATATTACAGTGATTTTAGCCTACCTTACCAGAGATTAACATTCGCTCTGGTTGCGTGTTATGTTAATATGGAATGTTGATTTCTATTGTGTTTTAACATGTAGGTTTCCCAGACATTTTAACAAAATTCCCATCCGAATAAATCAACCACCATTTATATTTAACAAGTTTCACCCCTCCTGTGCAGTCGAATGTTCAAACTACAGACTTACAACTAAAATCAGTAATTATTAACATTTAAAACATAAACATGAAGCATGATTTAATTGAGGATTAGATAATGGGCTTAATCAATTCTTTTTCGAAACGAGGATTTGGATGATGCCTGTATGTATTTGATAGGAAAAAACATACATCGAATGGATAGGATTTGTCATTGAATCTTAATAATTATTATTCAACAATTTGAGGTTTCATGTTGATTTTGTATCCAATTTTGATATTATACGGTTGACCACACTCTTACTCCGGCTTGTATCCAATTATTTAAGAGCTCCCTCTATGGTACATAGTGGTGGTGAAACTTTTGTAGTGGATGAACAGATTTACAGTACTCTTCTCCCAACGAGAAAACAGTCATTCATCATTTTGGAGAGTTGAACTTTAACCAGCACTCACGGAAGTTTTTCAAGGTAGGCTAAATCTATATCGACTTATCGGCTTCATCTGTAAAGTATCTTTGTCTTGCACATGGATTGTAGAAAATCATCTTTTTTCCCCTGATAGCTGAGCTGTTATGATTCACTTGCTGGGGTGATATTATACGCGAATGTAGGCTGGAGGTAATTGGTGGGAATATTATCCCAATTTTCCAAACCTTAATTATGCTAGCTTTTTTTTATCAATATGTGAATTTAGCAATATCTGTAAAAATTTGTTATTAGTAAGGTTTAGTGTTCTTTGTTTACAGTAATTTAAGTGCATTAGTATGGAGACATGTAATGTCATCTTTAAAATGAATCACTAAAAATAAAGTAAATTTGCCGCATCATTTTTCGTGTTGGATTTGACATATTACAAACCTTATTTTTGCAAATTCATTTAAATATAATGAGATCTTTAACGACATCCTTTTTTCGTATATGTAAGACATAAATTATCTCAATGATGATTTTCCTTATTTTTTTTCTTTTCAGAAATCGCTAACGAATCAGTCAAAATAATGTCTGCACGGGGTCAATTTAACCGCGGTTACACAGTGATCACGTTTCAACTGCTCTGTGTAATACTCATGACAGGCAAGACCAATTCAGCCCCACTTTCATCCTACCTCGTGACGTCATTCACCAGTCCTGATCCCACCCTTCCATTCAACCACATCGCCATTAACAATATCACAGGAGATGTCTACATTGGAGCTGTACAAAGGCTGTATCAACTTGACTCTAATATGACTCTTAAACAGACTGTGGACACTGGAGTGTGTAATGGTTATAATGCAGATAACACTAACTTCAATAGGATCCTGGCTGTAGCTCCACCTGATAAACTTATCACCTGTGGTGGATGTGATGGATTCTGTGAGTTGAGGAGCTTGACGGACATATCAGAGGATGTGGTGAGGTATACCACTTCAACTGCTAGGGTTGTAACCACAGCAGATCTACCGACAGTAGGAGTCGTTGTCTTAGGATCACATTACAGCGGTAGAACGAATGCTGGCTTGTATTTATTTACAGGTGTGAGTTTTGACAGTGATATAAGCCGATGGGACCACTACTTCCCCGTCAGTAAACATCGTTTGCCAGACCTGGAGTTCCAACGGCGAGTTTCAGTATGGCCCGAAAGAGATTCAGTGAACACATTTGTTGAATTATTTGATTGGCATGAATACCTCTACTACATGATTCAGAGAAGGACCTCTACTGCTAATGATGTATTTACTTCTAAAGTTGGCCGCATATGTCCTTATTCCAATGATAATGATAATGATAATGATAATGATCTTGCCTCGTACACAGAGATAGAGCTTCACTGTGGACAGGCTGGATTGTACAATGTGATCCAAGCAGCTCATATTGGTCCTGCAGGATCACAGCTAGCTGACTCCTTGGGTATCAATCCTAATGATGACATCCTGTATGCTGTGTTCACTAATGATACCTCACCTGGGGAGTCTGCTCTGTGTCTGTATACGATGAATGATATCCAGGAGAGATTCCTTGATGCTGTATACGGATGTATTAACGGCGTTGCTGGTAGCAGTAATGGAGTAGCGAATGACTATTTAGATCGCAGCCAATGTGGTGAAGTATGTTTTATTGTCTGTATTATATGCTCCCTATTACATTTCAAGGCAATATTTTGTAATAACAATAAAAATGATATTATAACATTTTACAAGTATTCTTGATATAACGATGAAAACAAATTTCTGCGTATATAGCTTTGTGGACAATAAATTGAAATGTATTTGCTTACCATTGTATATGATGATAAAAAAAAATAATACACGTAATACTACTAATACGGTAGTACTGCTACTACTTTTATTCATTATCATTATTATAATTATTATCATTAGTAGTAGTAGTAGTATTAGTAGTAGTATTAGTATTATTATTATTATTATTATTATTATTATTATTATTATTATCTTTACTACAATTATAAGTGTTATTAGTAGTAGTAGTAGTAGTAGTAGTAGTAGTAGTATCACATTTATCATCATTAATAGTAGTAGTAGTATTTTTATCATTATTATCATCATCATCACGGTCATCGTCGTCGTCATCATCATCATCATGTCTACTTTCCAATATAATGAAGACTCTAGATGGATGCGTAACGAAACACCAGGCGTATTTTTCTTGGGGCGATTTTAAGAGTATTAAATTACTTTTGAAAGACAAATTTCAAACAGCACATAAGGTAAGTTTAGGTGAGGTTATAGTCTTTCTTAATGTAATGATGCACCTTTTCTCTTCCCCGTGGGCCTTTGGTGGATATGGAGGGTTTCTTACTACTCTAATAGGGCCCATTTAAAATGGTTATTAAACAAAGTAATGGCATTCTTTGATTTTATGTTCAGACGGGGTCCTTCAACAGACAACAAGCAGCATCCTTCCAGTGTACAGCTACTGTAGATCGAACCACTTTATACAGATACCCAAGTGGTGTGGTACCCCTGATGTCTTCCCCTCTACTCACCTTCACAGATACCACGCCCACCTCCATCATCACTACCGTAGAGAGGCAACACACTGTGGCTTTCATTGGGACTGAAGATGGAAACGTACTCAAGGTTCATTTACATTACTACGCTTTAAAGAAAGATTTAGTACTTGCAGAACAACATAATTTTCATGTCAACTTTTTGTCAAACCTCCTGTGAACAGATGGTATTCTGAAAATGTCACTACCGTAGGCTACATGAGAGATTAGTTAAAAACAACAGAACACTTCGTTTTGGACAAAATCTGTACATAAATCCCCACTGCTGACCGGGTACTAACACAGAAATCAATATGTAGGACAATTTTAACAGCCACGGCAACTGAGGGGTACTTAGGTGGAAGCTTTACCTGTTGCAACTGCCAGTTTTTCAACTATTTATTATAAATGAAGTTAATTAGTCCCATATTGCAATGCAAATGTAACATACTTTCACCTGGAAACGAATGAAAAGTGGAATTTCCATCAAAGATTTGTCATCATCAACCTGTACTTTCATGACTGTAGATCCTCTTTAATCAAATATTTTGAAAAAAAAATTCTATAAATTTGATAACATGTTTTAATTCCACAAAACTCTCTATATATTTTCACTTGTCTTGATTAAACCTTCCCCAATAATATCTGATGGTACTTCACAGGTTCATCTAGAATCATCGTCACCAGGACGTATTTATGACAATATTACTCTTGGTAGTGGATCAATCTTAAGAGATATATTTCTGCAAGATGATGGAGAGAACGTGATGTTGGCTATTAATTCCATTGCTGGATCACAGGTACTTACTGGAATCAATTTTCCTTCTCCTCCTGTCCTCCTGCTTCTTCTCATCCTTTTTCTTTTTCTGTTCTTCTTCTTCTTCTTCTTCCTCCTCTTCTTCTTCTTCTCCTTTTCCTCTTTCTTTCATATAATTTAAATTATTATTTGATCCATTCCATTTATTCTATAGTTCTTTATCACGTCATTTCATACAATACAATAATTACTACAAACAATATTTTTATGAATTACAAAAATTTACATGTCAATGTATGTATATAAACATATAAACATATTTTACAATGCAACTATAAAAAGAGACTAACACAAAAGCATGGCTTAAAAACAAAACTAAAAGACAAAACATGAATAGTGCATTGCATTGTGACTTCAAATGAATGTGATGCCCAGTTTATAGGCAGTTATTTAAATCAATAATAAATACAATAATACATATCCGTTACCTGGTATCATATGACGCTATACTTCTTTAATTTTTTATTATTTATAACAAAAATTAGCATATTAATTTAAATCAAAATGCAAGTTGATAGTAGAACAGAATTAATTCAGGAAAGATTGTATTTTGGATTAATTTTACCTGTTAGGGACATGATGCAATTCCTAATGATACAAAACTTGCTATGTCAAGTGAACAGCCATTTGCACCGAAAATGACATACCATTCTCGTTTTTGAATAGTTACTGACGTTGACAGTAGCTAACTGCAGTCAGTACACAACCTGTGAAGATTGTATTGGTATTGACGGAGGGAATGATGGAGATCCGTACTGTGGATGGTGTACACTGGAAGCTAGGTGAGTGAGTTAACACTTTGATCGTTTGTTTGTTTGTTTGTTTGTTTGTTTGTTTGTTTGTTTGTTTGTTTGTTTGTTTTTGATTAAAAACTGCATCTGTCAGTTTTTTTTTTCATTTTTATTCGTTGATTTTGGTAACGATTTCAATGAATCCTTAAACTCCCCAGATCTCAGATCTGAACAATATCAAATGCGATATTTGTAGCGTATAGCAGCAAGGCATTGGAGTATACCACATATAGAACACAACTAATACTCAAGTCAACCCCGAAACTCGTCACCATCTCTAATAGTTACATGAACCCGGGTGGGGAAACAAAGCCAGAGACCCAAAATGCATAATTAGTCATTGCGGGTTAAAACTATCAGGTAATTTGAGTAATTTCCATCGCCCCAGCTTCCTTCAGAAAAGATTCGAAATTTGACAGACTTACCACACCAGCGAGTTTTACGGAGGTTGAGTTTGATATTGTTATCAAGACATTTTCAGATTCTGTTTTGACCAAAAACAAGTAGCAAGTTTGTCTTTCACTGGTATTTTTTTTTGGGGGGGGTTGTGTGTTTTGTTTTTTTTGCTTTGGTTTTTTTTTTTGCTTTGTAATTCTGTTATTTTGTAATTATTAAATTGGGAAAAAATCAGTAATCCAATCCAATCAATCCAACTCATAATCCGAAAAATTGTCCGAAGTCTAGGAAGCTCGGCAGGAGACGAAGGCAATTTCTTGGATTTCGTTGCTGATCCTGATTCCTGACCCATGAACACCACTCAATAATCAAGCTTCAAGCTTTTGCTATACAGGTGCTAACAATATATTGAACGTCATATTCAAATACAATGTTAACATCTTACCGCTTACTGACAATATCTATATCAATAATTCTTGACAGATGTACGAGATATGAGGAATGTCCTTTCCGTAACGTTACTAGTCGGTGGCTCCCATACGATACATCCCAGTGTGTTGGAGTCTCCTATATACAGCCCGCGTCTAGTCTACCAATAACGGCCACTCAACAACTAGTAAGTAACTGAAAGCCCAGATGACGTCATAAAATTTTCGGGATGTCCGTCCTGCTTTCCGTCCGTGTGGTCGTTGCTATTCTCATCACAGTGATAACGGAAAAAATGTGTCTAATATAATAGAAATTTATACCAAATATGTACCATCATGAAAAGATGAACTAGATAGATTTCAGAGTAGAAAGGTCAAGGGTTTATGGTCACATTTTTTTAAACATGCTTTATTTCGGTTCAGTTTGGTACCGCAATAACTTGTGAACGGCTCATCAGATTTTAATTAAACTTGAGTCAAATATGTATAATGATCCAACGAAGAACGAATTATTTATGAGGCCTTTGAAATGTCGAATTTGGCCCGTAACCGATATAAATCGGGAACTGCAGACAAAATTCGAATCAAACTCCCCGCCATCCAATTCATCTATATATCTATCTATCGATGGATGGATCTATCTATCTTTGTATCTGTCTACCTACCCGCAATTCCTCTAAAATGGTTAACATAATTTAAATTATTATAATGATGTCATTCTCATTTGCAGATAAACATTTCTGTGCATCATACGCCACCTTTGAGAGATAACTACGAGTATAGATGTCTATTTTACATCTACGAAACGCCGGCTACAAGTCACGGAAACCTACTGAGCTGTTTAACACCACCTTCAAACATCATCCCATCAATACCAGATGGAAGTAAGTGTTTTAGAAATGAATTTCGTAACAATATTTTGCTGCCTTCAGTACAAGTTAGCCTCGCACTATTTGATACATTTATTTCTTCAAGGTCTATCATTTAACAATTAAGAGCGGCATTTTTGAAAGGGTATATAATCAGAGTATTAATTATGTATCATGAATGATTATAAAGTATATAGACTAAAATAAAATACCGCGTAAGTATACAGATAATGAACATTCAGAAAGAGAAGGTTCACTTTTTGTAACGTAAACGTACGCTCGTGATATATAATTTAGTCTCGATTTTTATATCATTTGATATATTTCAGGTAATCGTGTTACCATGCTGCTAACGATTTTATCGACTGAAACCAATGTGAGCTTTGTTTCTACAGACTTTCACTTCTTTGAGTGTAATGCGATTAAAAGGTGAGTAGTCTATCAAGTAACTTATATAACAAAACTACATCTATAAGTAAGTAAGTAACTAATTAACCGACTAATCAACTCACTTTACACAATGGCTGATATTACTTGTATCATTTTTCCAGTTTATACTTCCCGGTAGCTGATGTTGCAACAGGCACAGTACAATTTAAAATCACGTAATTTAATATGTGAGCAATTTCCAAATGTTTTCTGTTAAATGTACAGCGTTATTCACGCTACCCTGTAGCACAACCCAGATGATTATGTGGTTCTTCGTGTGTTTGTTAGGGGGCGGTAGCGAGCGCGCTCTAACACATCGTGGTAGTGTGGAATATAACTTTGTTCTTATTCCAAGACTATAAAATAAAATTGCATTTGAACATGGGGTTTCTTTTCACCTTTGTGTTATTCATCAGATTTGACATTTAACGATATCACAGGCAGACATGCACAGTATTGCTATATATAAAATGTGGATAATTGTATATGTATATCTAATTTCCGCATGTAAACCCCCTAAATTGTGTATTTTTCAGTAATTACCGGGAAATATATTGATTTTGGTCTAGAGCTTGCTATCACTTAGCTTTGATCCTCGAAAATCATATTTTTAAATGTAATAATGGGACTTGTCATTGAAAGAACGATATAAATCATTTATAAATTAGTTATTTGGGTGGCCTATCAACACCTGCTGTACAATCTATACGACCAGCAAATTACAAAAATTACTCATATTGCAAACAAGTGTCTATTGCTTTACTATACGGATCGTGGATATCATGTACATTATTGGGTATCTAAATCCCGGATGTAAATCACTGAAATTATGTACTTTTGAGTAATTACACGGAAGCACATTGTGATTATGTTCATGAACGTAATATTATTTAGTTTTGATTCTTGAAAGGTATTCTGTTATAATGGGGCAAAACCATGATTAGACTATATAAATATTTTCAAATGCGTGCGGATAAACTCTTTGAAAACTAATGACTGTAAAGCAAAGTAAAGTAAAGTGTTTAACGACTTTGCCTTCTATAATAATAATAATACATTTCTGAAGGCGATAAAATAGAGTCAGATGTGTCAGAACGTTTTAAGAATGCATTTTTAGCAGTTTTGTATTTTGAGTAAGTAAGTGATCTGTGCAAACATGGGCTTCGACTAAAGGTATTGATGAGGGATGGTGTCTAATGACGATTGCGTACTTGGGAACATGGTCACATTTGGATAGGGATTGGGGATGGGAACTGCACCACTCACCAGTCACTGAAAGGAGCCTGGGCTTTTCTTATAATTTCTCATGTAAGGGATCTTGAGATTTTCCAGACGTGCTCAGAGATGGTTTCGTCACGAGCTACTGTATTCTCTTAAATGACAAAAGAATATGGTAATAGCAAAGGAATGATCTTTGAATAATATCCCTAAAGAGCTATATCCCTAAATCAGCTGGAGCTGCTAGAAAATTATAAGAGAGCTTGTTGCAGGGGTCTCAGTCTTTCACAGGTTCTTGAAACTTGTTCATGGGGGAGTCCACTTTCTACTTTAGGTCTCAAATCACAAAGAAATTTACTTGACATTACTCACAAATAGGATCATAATTTCGAATGTTTGGGAAATAGAGACTGTCAACCAATCTTACACTTCCAGCATCTAGTGGTAAATGGCTGGGTTTCGATGATAAAAACACACCTTGATAATTATCACATTTATACATGTATTAGTCAGTTATGTTATGTAGGAACTTTTTGAAAATACGCATAGAAAAGACGTGATTCTAGGCATAATAAATACGGTCCATGTTTTGAAGGTATATTTTATTGAAAATTATTAGGGATTGTAGTCAGATTTTCAAAGATGTTTCAAGAAGTATGTGAAAAACTGTAATTGGGTAGTCATAATTGCGAGGGAGGAAAACGACCGAGCGGGGGAGGGTAGTGGGAGGGGGATAGGGATACCCCCGTCCACGGTAGGAACTTTTGGAAAATACGCATGAAAAGATGGGTGTCTAGGCCTGGTAAATACATATTTTATAGGTATATTTTTTGACAATTATTAGAGATTGTAGTCAGATTTTCAATAAGGTTTTACAGAAAGTATGTATAGTCATACTTGCGAGGGAGGGAAACGACCGAGCGTGGGAGGGGGGATACCCCCTCCCACGGAAGGAACTTTTTGAAAATACGCATAGAAGAGACGGGTTTCTAAACATGGTAAATACATATTTCAATGGTTTATTTTATCAAGATTACGGATTGGGTAGTCATACTTGCGAGGGAGCGAAGCAACTGAGCAGGGGAGGGGGGATACCCCCTCCCGCAGCAGAAAATTTTTCAAAATACGCACAGAAAAGACGTGTTTTCTAGGCATGGTAAATAGATATTTTAAAGGTATATTTTATGAAGGATCTGGATTTCAAAAAGATGTACATGTGAAAAACTGTAATTGGGTATTCATACTTGCGAGGGAGCGGGAAATCGGTATGGTAGGGGGAGCCCACGGCAAGAAAATTTTGAAAATAGCGTAGCAAAGACGTGTTTCTATAAGCATAGTAAATACATATTTTAAAGGTATGTTTTATGAAGATTATTACAGGGATTGTTGTCAGGATATCACAAAGTTGTATTTTAAGTAGGCGTATGTGCAAAAATGTAAATCGTTAGTCGAGGGAGCGAAACGACCGAGCAATGGGGAATGTGTGGGAGGGGGATTTCCCCCTCTCACTGTAGGAAATTTTTGAAAATATGTATTAAAAAGACGTGTTTCTGGGCATGGTTAATACATATTTTAAAATTTATATCTTCTTTCTATCAATATTTAAGTGTTTGCTAGATCGCTTCAGTTTATTTATTAGTATTTTCATTGTAAAATATTTTTTGTCTGAAAATCTTTTTTTTTTGAGGGGGGAGGCTTGAGCAATTTTTGGGGCTCAAGCCCCCAAAGCGCCCCCCCCCCACCCGTAGAACCGCGCCTGTGAAAGAGGCGAATTCCTACCACCGATTAAATTCTATAAAATAACTGCAGGGATGGAAATCTTTATCACTAGGAGGCTATTTCCCCGAGACGGTACCAAGTAACTCTACTCGCTCCTGGAATGTTTTAAAAAAATGGATTCAACATCGAAAATAATCTACCTTAATTATACCGCAAAAATATACTCGCATGAACTTGATTTTCATAAAATTCATCATACCCCAAGATTAACAACGCTAACTGACATGGCATAAATTTAAACAGGAGTGTGGTCTTTTTATTTCAGAAAATTCCGAACAGAATAAGCAGTAAATAAACTTTATAACAATACTAGCTTCATCGGCGCTTCGCGCCGATGAAGCTGCACCACACACCTCGTT
>JZLH01S0548291.1:40880-58608 GCA_001188425.1 Eucidaris tribuloides
AAGACAAAATATGTATTTGTTTTTACCCGACTAAACGGAACACTATTTCTGGTAATACAGGTATATTTTGAACAAGCTTCCAAAGTGTTTATTATCTCTTTTGCAGTGTGGATTCAAGAAAATGGAGTGCAAATACTACTTGAAGACAACGACAAGGGAACCTCGGAGAAATCTACACAGATTGATACAGTCAAGAGTTACAAGGTAAACATTTGACGAAGTATTTTCGTTTTGTTCAGGTTACAATTTTTATAAATTATACAAATCCTTGGTATCAATGAAATGACAATTTCATCAATTCATCCCCCCCCCCCCTCCAAAAAAAACTCTAATAGTGTGTGTGTGTGTGTGTGTGTGTGTGTGTGTGTGTGTGTGTGTGTGTGTGTGTGTGTGTGTGTGTGTGTGTGTGTGTGTGTGTGTGTGTGTGTGTGTGTGTGTGTGTGTGTGTGTGTGTGTGTGTGTGTGTGTGTGTGTGTGTGTGTGTGTGTGTGTAAAATACGCATTTTCAAACAGTTGACTTAACTTGACTTCCCCATACATTTTAAAGTTGATTTGTTTTTGCGAAAGTACTCTTAATGTCTTGGAATTGTGTGACTCTCCGGGAACATTGTGTGATCGGACAAGCCTACTTCCCAAATTAAATTTTGTATTAATATGTTAGTAAAAGTAATCAAAATGCTGGTTTTATGTTATACTCTCTCTTCTTTATCAAACTGATATTGTTCTTTCATCAAGCTTCATCACGGTTGTCGACTAGCTTTGACTAATAAACGAGACTGCGCGCCATGTGGTGGTGGTAACTATGAACAACTGAACTTACAAGAGCCGTCTGCCAACACATGTAAGTCTTCGACTGAAAAAATAGAGCGATAAGTATTCGTTTCTGAGTGAAACATTGATTATATATTATATCAGTGTTACACCATCAGAATAAATAGGTCGTTACTGAAAAATATGTACAGACTGACAAATTACTGTGTTACAAGATCAGTTAACAGTGCATCCGTATTATGTTTTTATTTGAACACTATAACGACATCACACTGTTAGGTGCTGTTTCTGTCTTATTAGGTGTCATTTTAAAACCATTGGATCTCATTTTCACACCCCATTTCGCTGCCCGATATCAGTAGTGTTAAATTCATTTGAATTCACGCAAACGAAGATGTATGTCTCTTTATTTATTTTAGACGAGTCATTGCTGATTACCAAAGGAAAGAGCTCAAAATCGATCCCAATCCCGAAAAGATCGGAGATGTCGAGAGGATCCAAACAAAACATGGTACATCTGATGGTAGGTGCAACACTGGACACAAAGTACGCCCGGCTGGCAGAAGGGCGTTAGCAAATGCTCTAAGCAGCAGGGCGTTAACAGTAAATTGCCTCTAATTTGAAACCCATAGGCTTATTCCATATTTTCGCCAAATGTACTGATAGAAGGATCTAAAGGATCACAATACTTTGATTTCATGTGAAATAAGCCAATGGTTGTCAAGTTGCAAGCAATTTACTGTCAACGTCCTTCTGCTTAGAGCATTTGCTAACGCCCTTCTGCCAGCCAGGCGACGTTTTGTCCACTTCTAATCATCACCTGTCCCGCGTAGTGTATGAACATATTTGAAACAAAGCCTGCTTTGAACAAGGTCGATCAGTGACGACACAAACATTATTTCGATCTGAAAAGGGTACCTTAAAGGCAGGGCATCTTTTTTGCATGCATAAAAATTAACATTGAGTAAATACACTGGCGTTTAGAAGAAAATGTTATCTGGGAACCTTTAGCAAAATATAGGAGCTAGAAACTCAGTTTTAGTGGAATTATAGTGACTGTTAGACTCTGATTTGAATTTTTTCTTGCTAGAAAAAAATCTTACCACAGAACGTACACTAAACGGCTATTGTTTTTCTTTTGCATTTTTTAAATTTTAGATAATAACTGATCCCCAGATTTCACAGACATTTCCTACATCAATAGCCTATAAGGGTATGAGTTATCTTTTCCTGGTCTTCGGGGATGTTTGCAAGTGAGATCATGTGCCTTTAAAGGTTCACTGTTGAGACGAGATTCGACCAAAGAAAAACAATCTTACTAACCTCTCAATTGATCAGAGCTTGTCTTCAAACTTAAGAAAAATATTCATAAATCATTGTACAGGCTGCAAAAGGAAAAGGGATTTACACAATAGTCAATGACACAATCAAAGCTGTTCACTTTGTTTTGGCGGGAAAGGAGTGTGCTCCTTTTAGCAGTCGATTCAAAGGATGGTGCTGATTCAGCCTCAACTGTAAGTCTTTAAATGCGTTCAGGAATGTTTCGCATCACATGGCCTAGCTGTATTTCACTTGACGAACGCTCTGTGTAAATCAAGCAACATTGATGTGTTATACTCGAAACAATCGATCACGGAGAGCACAGTTGCACAATTTCATTGCTTTCCATCGTTTTTAGAATGCATCATTTGACAATCATGTAGCGCTGTAACAACGTATTCAATACTTCGTCAGTTCGGGGGAAGAAACTAGTTAAACAATCAACTGTTGTGAGATCATTGTAACCGTTGTTCTTTTAAAATGCCGCGATCTGTTTTTTTAAATTATTTTTAGGATAACACTGATTTTGTACATCAAAGTGGCGTCAGCAATGCTGCACGATCATCAGCAATATTTCAACAAATGACAGCCAGCTTGGATAAAGACTTGGCCATTCCTCACATGCTGACCACCAAGGCAAGTACTATGTAAAAAAAAAAAGTTTCTTATTTTATTCAAACGTCATTATTTTCTTTGTTTGTTGAACGTAATTAAGTTTTCTTCTATGACTATGAATGCGTTTAATTATTAGTTCTGGACGTTACTTATGATGTCCTTAAAATTTGGGAGATAAGATGTGTTTTGATAGCCGGATATAGCATCGTAAATAATTAGTTGTGTGTACGTGTCACGACCAAAAAAGCAGTATGCGCCTTCTTTTTTTACTATTAAAATGAAGTTTTCAAAACATTTTTGCCGAACGTGGATCATTAAATCATTATCACTTCAAGAATGGAAGTGTCTTTTCTTTTGTTTCCTTTAGGCAGCGATCAGTCCATACTTTGAGGGATTTCTTGAAACAATCTTAAAACAACCATCAAAGACACCGGCTGCGATCAAATATCTGTTTGACATCTTCGATGAAATGGCAGAACAATATGCATTGACAGATTCAAAGGAGATAGCTGAGAAGTGGAAAAGGAACTGGTAAGTTATGAATTAAATTGCAAAGAAAAACAAACAAATGAAATGACTCCGATTTGGGTGCTGCGGGTGGAAAGGGAATCACCGGGGTGAAACAATCATAGACAACACCGCTAGTTTGGTGTTTCCCTATGGTGCGACTAGCCAACAAAGGTCCTTGTGCCTTGTGAAAGGAATACCTTACTTGATCCTCCCAGGTTAAATGAAAAGGGGTAGAAAATATTAAAAGCCACAGGAAATATAAAATGGAAATTTAAGAACATTTCTACGATAGATGGATACACATTACACAAATTTTAACTATTTGTGACCTGTCACGACAATGCCCTGATAAAGTCGCACATCTAATAAACCATAAAAATGGAAAGAAATATGCTTTGGGTGAAACATACAAATATTTGAACTCTTGCAGCATGTGAAGATAATGCAACTTTTGATTTCTTGAAGACATTTTACTTTCATATTTGACATCCGAATTACGATATTCATTACTTTCCTTAGCTTTGGAGTGTGCAACTTTATCAGGGTATCGTGGTGACGGGTCACATTTATCGTTATACAAATATTTAAGTCCCCACTCTTCCAAATAATGAAGATCTTCCAACGATAAAGTGAAGGATGATGTTGGGGTTGGGATGAGGCCGGTCTCATGGGTGATAGTGTCGGCTGTTTTTTTTTTTTGTCCCATTTACCCCTAAATGGAATGTTACTCCTTCTAGTATATATGTCTAGTAATGTCAGTCACAAATTTCGTAATACCCCAATTTCACAACCAACTGATACTATGTTTTACCTATTTCTTAACTCATGTGAATCGGTAAAACTTTCTCAGATCTATACTTTTACAAGTTAAGGTGTGCAGGTAAACTAACCGTCAAAAATAATGATTTAACGCAAAACAGAATTAAATAGAACATAAATTCCTGATATTAATTTCCCCAGCCTGTCACAGTACTGGGTGACAAGGATGGCTCATCTACCAATGATCTTTGACATGCCTCGATCAAGCACCACTGACCAGTGTGTCCGTGTTCTCACCGACGTGCTTGAAATTGCGTTCATGAGGACGACTCCACTCACACAGGTACAAAACTAATCAGCAAAGTACTTACTGTTACAACATGGAAAACTGCGAATGACACGTCGCAGTATGGTATTATCGTCCATCATCCATCATCATCATCATCATCATCATCATCATCATCAACCACAATCCAGTGGTTCCCCTCTATGGTGGAGGTTTAGGTCGTTTGGTTACTGTCCGCCGTCTTGTCTTACTTGTTGCCAACTCCAAATCGATTAAAAGTGTCTCGTCATTCAGTGATCCATTAACCTTTCTTTGGCCAGCACATGTTTCTCCTTCCTTTCCCGGTTTCACAACCGTCCACTATAACAGCTCATCTTTATGCTATATTTCGATTTTGCCTGTATCATTTCAATCTGCTTTCTCTGATGTTTTGCCTTACCCCCATTCACTTTTACTTCTTCCCGTGCTTTCTTATTCCGCCTTTCATATGAGGCACCCCATATTAACAATTTTCAGCTTCCTGCATTTAGATTCTATGGCATTGATAACAATCAATGCTCATGGAATGGCTCAGGAAGACGTTACTTGTAAACAGAATTTTGGTTGTTGTTATGGCCAAATTAGGTAACATGTCATATTACATTTTATGTAATCATTTTCTGTGAAACTGAAAAAAGGGGTATACATTGATTAAAGACTGCATTTGGAGCGGAATGCTTGCATTAGTTTTCAAGCTCCTGTGGAAAAATAAACTAAAATGCAAAGGGCCGTTGCTGCATGTTATGGGAAATTAAAATACAAAAAATATGACGTGCATGCTATCAAGATGTTTCCATTATTACCTACCCTTTTCAAGAAGTTTCCTAGGATACTGACTAATTTCAATATTTATGATAATTATTAGAATGGGTTCAGTATAACCATAACAAGTTTCTTTCTCATATATATAGGACCAATCAAGAAATCGGAATCCCTATTTCAGCGATGTTCCACGATACACCAGTATGGTCAAGAGCTACTGCGAGGATTTGTCTCGACTCCCAAAGATTCGGCAAACGAAACTACAGAGGGCGTGTGGCAACATTGCCAAGGTTAGGTTTCATATTGTATTTGGGAGAAGTGGGGTTGATGAAAATATCGTGGGAAATGCATACTATTTAGGAATATTGTAGCATTGTAACAGAATTATTTTTCTTTACTTCTGACCTCTTTTCATCCAACAGGAATTCAAGGGTCAATTCAGTCATCTGTCTGCGATTGCACAACTCTACGACGTCACCAAGTCTGACGTGGAAGAAATGGTAAGTTGCACGCATTTCACGTTTTAATCGTACTCCGTTCATTTTTTTGTTTACCTTATTTATTTGCTCAAAATGTACGGAGACCAACACATGAACACAAGGTAAATTCTAAACAGTTCTATACGTTTATTTCAGTAGTCGGTATAGTCATTGTTATGTTTTCATTATTTGCCTGGTCATCATGCAATTTTAACAATTTAAATATTGGCTGATCTTGTGTTTCATTAAGTTTGGTTTACTCAATATTATTGGTTTCCTCATGTTGAATGACCTGTTTAAATCATGTAGCGGTTATAAGCATAAGTGCTTTCTTTATTTGTTGCGTGTGCCTCATTGAAATTTTTGCCCACACATACAAACTTTGTGTAATTACATTATGCTGATTGTAATTAGCAAACCTTAGTTTGATTTTTTTCTTTCCCCCTTTCTTAGCTGGAACCTGTCAGAAATGCTTCCTCAAAGTAGAAACTATTCTGCTGGTCATCTTACAACGGACAAGGATATTGTACCATCGGTTTATTTTTTGGAGTTATTCAGTGAACACAACAACTGGATCTCAGTCATTACAAAGTGGCTGTATGACGGTCCACGAAATCTTACTCCGATATGTGGACATGACTTGAAGGACGGATCATGCAAAAAGTTTATAAGTTTTGTCCAATTAACTCTGTCTTTTTGTGTTCACATTCACCTCCATGTAATTTGCTTAAGTTAACAAAAAAATGGCGAACCTATTGTAGCTTGAAAGTTTAAGTAACTGTATATTTATACATGTATTGAAACGGTATATGGATTATATCATAAAAAAATAAAAAATTAAGGTAAAAGTAAAGTCTTTTATCATGTAAATTGTGTGAATAATGATTACACACTCGTAGCTATATTTATTTCTTTTAAATATACGAAGTGTATCAATTTCTGTCAATTTCAGAAGCAGTTATAAAGTGTTATTTCATTATACCAGACTGATAAGAAATGTGCTTTGTTGTTAGTGACAAAACATACATTTTCTTGATCATATTTACAAATACATGAGGTCACCATACATGTACATAAAAATCTTTATTTGTAACCATGAATACAATATAAGAATATTATGACATGTACAAGTTTGTCGATGTTGGATATCACCTTTTTTCAAATAAATTGTAATCTCTTTAGTGCTATAGTAAAGTTTGTCAAACTAAGCCTTCGACATTGTTAATCATAATATTTTATACATAAATTACATTATTATGGTATTCGCGAAACTCCATTGCAATGGTTCAATTATTTAAATAATCGTTGTCACTATATATTTTGGTAACTATACTTCGGATTTTAGCCCATTATACATGGTGTACCCCAAGGGTCTATTTTAGGCCCATTGTTATTCCTAATTCATATCAATGACATAACTAACGCTTACTGAAAATTTTGACTTTGTTCTATATGCCGATGATACTACTTTATTCTATACCCAATCCAATACAGAGAATCTGAAAGAAAAAATTGAATTTGAAATAAATAAAGTCACTACTTGGTTTAAAATGAATAAATTATTAGTAAATTTAGAAAAAACACATTTTGTTCCATTTCACAATAAATCTAGTAATGTAGTTAACGCATTGCAAAATATTGAAATAGAAATTGATTCATGTCCTTTTAATAAATGTAATAGAGTTAATTTTCTTGGTATCCATATTGATAAATATTTACAATGGAATATTCATGTTGATTATATTATTAATAAAGTGTCAAAGTGTATCGGTATTTTACATAAACTTAAATATTACTTACCATTATATGCCCTTGTTGCCTTGTACAGTTCTCTGATATTACCATATTTATCATATTGTATTACCGTTTGGGGTAACTGCTCTCAGACAAAGATGGATCCATTAATTAAACTACAGGAAAAAAAACTACGTATTTGCACAGGGAGTCACTACCTTGCTCATTCAGCTCCATTATTAAAAAAAAAAACTGTCCTAAATTGTTAAGATTTGTTTTTATATCATACTGCTTTACTTTGGTTCTTTTATTTTCAAAACTTATTACCAATTCAAATTTCCCAAATGTTTAGTATCAATAGAAATATTCACCAGCATAACACCCGTATAAGCAATTCCTTTCATTTATTTAAAGTAAATTCATCCTTTGCCGCAAAATCTGTACGCTTCAAATCCTTCAATTTCACTGTTGTTTGGAATTCCGTTCCTAGTGATATATGCTACTCCAAAAATTTTAAATTGTTTTAAATATCCCTTACAGTGTATTTCCTGTCCAAATATTCATAAAGTTATCTTCCTCAATCTTATGTTATATTTGAAGTTTGTGATTTAATATGTTTACCTATTCTTTTTTTTTTGGGGGGGGGGGGCCGGGGTCTTGTCTCTTGTCTCTTACGTGTTGTATGTAACAGCGTAATTAATTTACTGCCTTTGTTTAATTTTTCTCAGCTAAATAGAGAACTTATTTTCACAAGGCCCGTGTGCTTTTTTTCAAGTTCTCTTTTTCATTTGAAACTAATAATAATACGGCTATTTATTCTTTGTATTAATTATATTGCATACAATGTAGTTTTGTTTGTTTATATGCTGACATTTGTGTTTACATGTTATTTTTATCAAAGATGGCATGAATAAACAAATGAATGAATCAATCAATCAATCAATCAATTTACTATTAAAAAACAATTATTTTTAAACAATTGCAAACATTATAATTAAATTGCATATTATCATATAGTGAAGCATTGTTTATTTGTATATTACAGTTAAATGGTGGGATTTGGGTATTTCTAAAGTACATACAGTATACACTCATGCTCATAATTATGGAATATTTTGTTGATACTTAAGTTCTTTCTCCTTTATCGTCCAAAATTTTGAAGACAAGTGTTTATTTCACAAAAACGCAATATGTGAAGCAATTTTTGGATTTCATGAGATGACTAAAGTAAAAACTAAAATACGTTTGAGCGCAATAACAATTATATATTTGTTTTGTTAAAAATCCACAAAAAATCATGAAAAGGTTTTAAATTAAAGTAATAAAAAAACACACAGAAAACTGATAAATTTTGATCTGATGTCACTTATCACTAAATTAACATCAGAATAGTGTCTGTAACAAGTCTAATAATGCGCGTAACCACCACGTGACTCAACAACAACAACAACAATACCGCCATTTATAAACACAGGTTTTAGTGTCTAGTTGGACGCTACAAAATGCTTAAAATTCCTAAAATACTTAGATTATAATTGTTTCACCTGGGGTGAGCAAATATTAATCCAAGACGTACCGTTCACGGAAAAATGGTAACTTCTAAAATGTCTCTAAAGAATTCCATAATTATGAGCATGAGTGTATTAGTTTTTTAAGTTTAAAGTTAATGTGATTGCATTCAGATCACAATATACTTTTATTGATTATTAGTTGAACATCGGAAGTTAGAACATCTAGATTCTCAAATTTCTCATGCGAGTTACATCCGCAAACAGAACAAATCTTGGTTTGGGGAGATCTTTGAAGTCATTGATGTCATTATAGAACTTTGTGGAAGTCAAAATTTTATATTTTTTTTGCGAGTGTTAGTTTGAAAAGACAGCATCGTTTATATTATTCAAATAATTATGGAACTAGGATAAGAATATGCCTCGTACTCGGTAATTTGTGAATTGTTATTGGGTGATTTGTTGTAGATTTTGTACATAATTGTGAAATGCTAATCATGTAATCAATCCCAATTGTTTTGTTTTGTTTTGTTTTGTTTTGTTTTGTTTTGTTTTGTTTTGTTTTGTTGGGCACGCTTTTATACAGGGGATAAGATCCAGGTATTATGTCATGAAGCATAATGTAATCATTACCTGCGTACTACGGGGATTTATTTGAGTACGCTTATTTTATTTGTACAAACCAAATAGCTTCGTGTAAATGTCAGTGGTGATGTCATTACAAGTGTTGGGATTAAAGGTTTTGAATAACATTGTATAACTTAATTATTTAAGCAGAATAAAATAAACATTGACAAATATAGCCAAGAATTTAACCGTTTTGAAAATAAATGTTATCTCCATGATAACCTGTTTCAGAACAATTTTAGGTTTATGTGTGATAAACCAAGTCACTCGTATTTTTTAAGTCTTCAGGGAATCAGGGATACTTTTGATATGCATTTTTTCACACTTTCAGTTTTGTAATCATATCATCGACATTAACAATGAGGTCCATGCATCTGTTTTTTGTACCATGAAACCACTGTTAGAATTCAAATTAATAATAAATTCAAGTCGATATTAATAATACAAAACATACACAAAAACAATTAAGTGTTAAAACGAACAGGAAAAATATCGTCGAAATCCAGGGCTAACTAGTATAAATGTATGATACTTATATGCCGCGGTTGAGACCCCCATTTTCAGCCTTAAATTTCAGCTATAGAGCATCACAGTTTCAGAAGCCACAGAATTTTTCACAGTTCTACCGTCCCCTCAATGTGCCGTTCTTCGTTTCAATGCATCCTCTGGCAAAAGGCCACTCCAGGGCATCGTACTTCAGTAATTCGGGCCAGAACGTTTCGGCGCCGTTCCGAAGCATAGTACATTGAAGTCTTTAAGGTCTTAGCTACAACTCCAGAGACCCTCATTGTTTTTTACTCAAGCCCTGTATATTTCCGACTTCATCGTGGCACATAGGTATCACATTATAAGTCGAGTACCTCCCAACCCTCCCCCCTCCCACCCAACTCTGTCAGTGTTTAACGTCAATGAGCCTTGCCATTTCTTCCCTGATAATATAATACAAGTTATTGGTTATACAATGATGAAATCGTGCAGAGCTTATTCTCATATTTTCATTTTTATGGAGAGTTGTGTATTCAAATGTAAAAAATATGTCCAGATTTCACAGTGCCTATAAATTTTGTGAAATAAATATGTATGTGGAGTGTTAAGTGTAAATTCCTTCAGATACCCATATAAGACAAATATATATTTTACATGGCTGTGGTTCAATTTCCCTAAATTAAAATGTTCTACAGCCATTTTGTAACCTATGCAATTTGACATCTCTCAATAATCTTCAGAAATCCTTCTGGTTTGTGTAAGTAATAGAAAATTGGTTTCATGCATTAAATAGTTTACAAAGCAATTATCGACTCATCTTTTGCAACGTTTTAAACGTTTGTATTTTCATGACTGATACTGTGTCACATTGGTGTGCCACATAAAAATGAACTTACACAAAATGCGAGTGTGGTTGTGTGTGTGTGTGTGTGTGTGTGTGTGTGTGTGTGTGTGTGTGTGTGTGTGTGTGTGTGTGTGTGTGTGTGTGTGTGTGTGTGTGTGTGTGTGTGTGGGTTGTGTGTGTGGTCTGCGTGTGTGTGTGTGTGTGGTGTGATGTGTGATGTGTGTTGTGTGTGTGTGTGTGTGTGTGTGTTCGTGTGTTGTGTTGTGTGTGTGTGATGTGTGTGTGTTGTGTGTGTGTGTGATGTGATGTGATGTATTGCCTTGTAGACACAAGACAGTATCCCATCCAACAATCAATACATGCATACGTCCACAGCTGAATCAACACCCCATTCAGGCTCACTGTCAAAGGGATAATTCAACCACACAGAGGGTGAGGCCTTTTCTTCAAACCAGTGTATATGTTTGCTAAATCTGACAAAGTATGACATTGTAACTCGGAAATTGATACCGAAACCGGTTTAGAGTAATATATGCGATTTATTATCATTATTATTTTAATTTTTCTTCTTCCTCTTTTTTATTAGCTAACATATATCGCCCTGGCCTTTTATTTTTTTTTCAAATATGGAAGCATTTCAAAGCATGCAATTTCTGCCAATTGGTGCCTCATTTTTATTATTTTTGTCAAAAGAGGGCGCTAAGTCATTCCACCTTGACAGCAGACCTTAATACTTAAGTATAGTATAAGACAGATACTTAAAAAGAAATTGGTTGTTCACATTTTGCATCTATGATCTGTATTGATCCCATAGTTGTTTATAATCACACAAAAGCGCTTCAAGTATCAAACATAACGTTTAATGTAATATGCCATAAATTTCAAAATATTCAAAATATATTCTGAAATGGGATAGGATCTATATATGTCTATCCCAATTGTATTTATCTTCATTGGTTTACATGAAGTATTAATTCCATCATGTATATTATTTAATTATACAGTTTACAAAATCAAAGATGGTCTTTGGCCTTCTTTTATCTCATAATGTTCAATAACAGCCATCACATTTCTCTGTGAAAAGCCTCTTAACAGCCCACAGATATACACTAATAACAACCCCCCCCCCCATCCCAATCTTGAAAAAAAGCAGATAACAGGTTTAATATCAACAGTTTGGTTGAAATGTATATTGCCAAGTGAGACAAAAAGTGTGAAACATCAATGCTGTTCGTTTTCTTAAATTCATACCACAGTTTGTAAACAATTCAGCTATCAATTTCACATTCTCACATTATAGGTGTCGTGTTTACGGTATGTCTGACAATATGATATTTGCCTGTGATGAGGATATGTTTGGTTAGAACAATATCAACTCTTAAGATGTTGACAAAAAATATTGCAGTACATGTATATGTTGCCACTATGTTTGGAATGTCAATGGCATATTGAACAAATTTTCCTCGTTTATCTATGTTTCTGCATGTGTAACTTGTGTATGTGATTGTGTTTGTCCTATTCAGACCCAATATTTTGTTTATGGTACATTCGACCCAGTTGCCCCCATGTGAAAATGCTGGCTATGACACTGAATTAGAGGATAAGGTGGATGGGTTTTGGGTAATGTTGCCCTATTTTGGCAAACGGGCGCAAATGACAAAAGTGTCACTTCTCAGACACGAACAATTTGTGCCTGTCATTTTCATTCAATTGGCCTCAGTGCAATTTCATGTTATTCTGAAGGAAATATCTTTCAAAATAAATGTTTCCTCTCCAAATTAAAGACTGTAGAATAAAAAATACTAATGTGACATAATAATACTTTTTGAGAAATAAAGGCTCAAAGTTTTCAAATTTGTCCACAGATCACAATTGTGTGAGTTGTACATCCAAACTTAGTGAAGTTGACACAATAAAAGATGAATATACAATGTAGGACAAAAAGAAACATTGTCACAATTGTCGATTTCCAATAATCAATCATCAATATTGTGGACTTGAGTACTTCTTCGACAAACGAGGTCTGAGGAAAACAATGCATTTCTCAAATAAATGAACGTCAAAACACTTAATTGTATATATTTTTGGACTGCCGTCATCCCTCAGTAAAACGAACAATTTACAAGTCGAATTTGAACGTTGCTCGAAATTTGACCTCATTTGACCTTTGACAGGAAGTGACCTCATATCTCATCAACAAAGCACAAAATACATGACAAATTACATATTTTCTTAGTCCTAACTACTAACTAGTTGAGTAATTTGAGATACATTTTGAAGAAATTTGACCAAGTTAAAAATTTGACCCCTACAAAGAAAGGGACAAATTGACCAAAATTTCGTCAAAAACATTCCCGGCATGTAACGACTTCAAAACAATAACTAACTCAATTTCGTCAAAATGTGACTTAAGTACATGTATTTCTTATTCTACAGTTCTCAATTTTGCCACAAGGTACAGTAAGCTTTAGGAGGTTCAAAAAATACTTTTAATTCAAATTTTAGTAATTTGTCACTTGCTTTCTTTTGTCAGAGCAGGGCAGAATCTGGCTTTGCCTTTGCTGGACAGGCCACCGTCACTCACCCATTCCTGTTTTAAATAAAGTTCACAGATGCTACTGGGATTTTCTTGAATAATTCTTTATTAAATGGTACAATAAACACACTCATAAACATTACAATTTATCACATAGAATTTTACAAGTCATGATCTGAAAGAGTAAGGTAGATGAGCTCAACAGTAGTTTTGGTTTAACACATCAAGTATATTAGTTCAAATATGTTACAGATCTGCATTTTCAACCTGTCGTTGAAGTCGATACCAGTCTCTAGATCTAATGCTAAACGAAATAAAACCTTCATCTGTGGTCTCAGTCTCGGAATTCAAATGCTCGAGGGAAGCGTTTCATGAAGAGTTTTGTCAGTGATTTTCGCTGACAACTGTTATAAGCTACTAAAATCCTAAAATCCTCAGTCTCGGAATTCAAACACTTGAGGGGAGTGTTTCATGAAGAGTTTTGACGGTGATTTTCACTTACAACTGTTATAAGCTACTAAAATCCTTGCATCAGATTGGCCGAGAGCAAATTTGTCAGTAAAAGTCACTGACTCTTCACGAAGTGCCCCCCCCCCCCCCTATTCTCCACCATACAAACAGAACCCCGATTCAATCACACATTTCTCAAAATTGAAAACAGAAGACATCATAAAACTGATATCAGGCAATAATAGCATACTGTAAAACACTATACTTTCGCGACATGAAACTTTCGCGAGTAGGAGCCGACGGCCATTTCGCGTGCATAAAACTTTCGCGAAATCACTGACTATGAACAAAAATAAAATATAGCGATATTGCCAAGAAGAAGCATTTGCGTGTTTTGTTCAAATGAATACAACAATTTATAGAAAATATTTGTTTTAATGCCTCTGAAACACCGTTTTATCAAATGAAGAAGCTTCTAGTGCATTTTGACCATAGTATACTATTAGTGGGACAGCACAGCTATTCTCCAGTCATTGACTTGTAACACGATCTTGTATTGCATTCAAAAAAGTTGTAACGTTAAACCAATCTTTTTCGCGTGCATTTTATAGCGTTGAAATCTTCGACTCCTCCGCAGGAATTCGCGAAAGTTAAATGCTCGCTCGAAAATTGTCTGGTTTTTCAGTATCCATGTTGTAACTATCGTATGATATATTGTCATTCACATTCAATGGATGGGTGACTACCCAGCAAATCAATTATGTAAGCATGGCAAAACTTTTTGATGCCATGTTTGTAATAGTTTATTCTGCATAATGACATTGGCCGAGCATTCAAAACAAAGCAACGCATTGCCAACATGCATTTACAGTAAGGTGGATTTCAAGTGTCCGGTTGTTAGTGTAGTGCCACGACCCAGTTAAACTGAGCTCAATGAACTACTGTGAACTGATTCAATAAATGACTTAATCGTTAATACCATATTAAAGGTATTTGCTAACATTTACCACAGTTAAAATAATCTGAGCCACATGATTCCCCATGCTACCAGTGTCTTTGATGAGGTCTAAAAATGAAGCCCTAAAGAAATTGTATTTCAAAATGATTATTCAGTGCTTTAAAAAAGTGAAAATTGTAAGTTGACCAGATTCACTTGCCCATTTCCTCCCATAGACTTACTGTGTGTACAGCTAGGCTATTAAAACTCGCCCCGAGTTTTAATTGTTTATTCATGCATAACTTGCCATTGGCGGTGTAACTTTCCAAACTTTTGTATTCTAGGGTGTTTATTTGTCCATTTGAGCAGTACTATGTAGCTCAGATATCAAAGTTTGACAATTTTTTAAATTGAAGCTCCACAATGTTAGCCTATCACTTAGTGTCGACACCATCATGATTTCAAACTTATACATTGGAGATTAAGGAAGAGATATCTCAGACTGGGGTCTGTGGAAACATGAGTTATGTTAAACTCAAATCACCTCCATTGGGTTAACGATCCCTGCCTGTACAACAACTATCAAATTTGTGATCAACTGATGTAATACATGTATACCAATTTCATAATAAAATTTATCTTACTTACTATAATTTTAACATGACTGAAAATTACATACTTTCCTTTTGATATCATGCCTTTGACTTGTTTCTTATATCTTTTAATAATTACACTTATCTCATGATTTAAAACCTTCAAATTCATCTGCGCACTGCCTTGCACATAACACATCCAACTGCTACAAGACCTGTGTAAGCTGTGGCACAAATGACACAAACTGTAACAACAAAACTTGAAATGACTATTTTCTTAATCCCCCAAAGCTCCTGTGTATAGGACAAATGCACATCAATAACTAACACGAGCAAACCTAGCGTAGCTCAGCAGATGATAATCCAACACCATCCACTACAGCAAATGGAAGTGCTTCATAATTTCAAGGTTGACTCACTAACATTAATCGATTTCAAGGTTTGGATTAAGACTCTTGTTAGCAGATAACACTAACACAAGGTGACAAACTTTAAAGATTGGGTACAGGATTTGCAAGAACATCACTTCCCTTCATTATCAATTTATCATTACCAAATGGTAGTTAAGTACTTACAATTGGTGTGTTGAAAGTTTGAGATCCATATGTCATGAACTTGTTGTTTTATACGAAAAGCTAATAACAATTTGCTACCAGAATATTCTTCTTTCCACGAGTTTAAATTTTGCTCAAATTGCAGAACATGGTTATGTGTATGTTTGCACGACCAGCTGAGCACTGTAGTCAATGGTTGACTATGTACATTGATATGGTCATGCGGCTGAACTCTGCGTGACCTTCGGCTGGTGGCCAATCTGACGAATTTGGAACTAATGGACTGGCCCATGCACGGGCCGTCACTTTGCAAATCTTGAAGTTTAACCGTTTAGATTTTCACCAATATTTCACCATATATTTCTACCCAAAGGTTCTATGTGAGGTGTTTATTTATACATGTACTAATCTTCATATTGTGAATGAATTAAGCTGATTTCATTCATTTTGCCGTGCAAATCCTGAACTCAATCTTTAATCTGAAACTTCAAATCATCCAATACACCATAGCACAAATCTGCTGATTGGATAATTCCCATTCATGGCCATAGTTAGCTCTCAAGGATTCCATCCTGTAATTATACATGTCCAAGACCTTCAGTACTAAATTACAAGAAATGCAAAAATTATTTGTTTTTTCAATTATATTGTTGAAGACATGTAATGTCAACTTTGAAATATAAAGGCACTTCAGGTCAGAGAAATATATCCTATCTACATGACTCTACATCTACACAATATGGCCCACAGGCCCCACAATATATCAGTTATAGTTTAGACCGAAAGACAATATTTTCACAATATTCTTCAAGTTAATGTATTTAAAGAGCACTTTATTCATATGGAAAATAATATATATATGGAATGCATACTTTAAATTCTACTTAGAAGAGGATGATATATACATATTGGCATTTTGTTTACATACTCCTAAAGTGTTTACAAATTAATTAAGTAGTAACAGCAGCACTGTACAAAACACTATTGTACAAATTATAAGCTCGCCTTAACAATGTTGTAAACATTATCCGGGGTAACTTTCATAAGTTTTATTTATTTATACCACTAGATTTAAAATTTCAAGCTCTTTCGTCTGATGCACATGATAATTGGCAATTTCAAGTCACTCAAAAAATGGATATGTTATTCAGCCTTATGTCAAGGATGAAACAGTGTTTTCCACATACACTGCACTCTCGCTATAAAGAAGTCCTTGGGACCCATGAAATTGTTTCTTTATAACAAAATTTCTTTATATCAGGTTTGCAAAAATAATGGAACACAAAGAAAAGCCAAGATATGCGGCCAGAGATTTTACTTCTTTATAACAAGATTTTGTTATATCAGTGTTCTTTATAAGGAGAGTGCACTGGCACTGTACAAGTGTATTTTGACCCTTAGAGACGGGGGGGGGGGAGGGGGGGGGGGGGGGGGGGGCGTAAAGGCCCGCGCGGGCCTCCCATTGAAATTTTTGTGCGATAACTCCGCAATGTGCGTTTGGCGGTCGGGATTTTTTCTTTGCGAATCTCGGGCAATCTTTTGAATGCCACATTTGCGACTCCAGCACACAGTTGGGTCAATATTTCGTACAAAGCAAGTCAGCCAAAAATCAACTCAAAAAGTGGTGATTTCATGTACAACTTCAAATACAAATTGCTGTTTTTCAGCGCTAAATTCCATAAAATGTGTGATTATTTTTTATTTTCACTGATTAGAACTTATAAATTTCATGCTGTATATGATTAAAAAGTGTCCCTGCATTGGGCTTATCCCAGAATAGAGCATATTATTGCATAATTAATTATGAAACAAACAATGAATATTTTTTTCGAAAATTTTTATTATGCACTTTTGTAGTGTATATGAAGACTCTAATGGGCGCGTGCGCAAAATTTTGCATCCCGATCGCGCACCTGAA
>JZLH01S0548291.1:83483-95479 GCA_001188425.1 Eucidaris tribuloides
CAGATTCAATCAAATTAATGATTTATTTGCGCCGGCGAGAATAATAAATAATGTTGGATAATTTTGCCCTTTCACGACGTTAAATTACACCGATATGTCGTGCGTTTTGAGGTCGCTTGATGCAAAAAAGATCACCAGGCGTACTCGGGCGGGAATCGCAACACACGCACCTCACTGGTTACTAGTCAGGCGTCAATTCAAATCAATTAGATGATTGTTAAAATTTGCGCCGGGAGAATTAATAAATAATGCTGGTAATTTTTGCCCTTCACCGACGTTAAATTACACCGTATGCTCGGTGCGTTTTGAGCGCTGTGAAAAAATCACAGGCGTTACTCGCGCGCGGGGAATCGAACCACGACTCATCCTGGCTTACTAGTCGGGCACGTCATATCCACTAGTACACCGAGATTGTCGATTGGCGCCAGTGCCGTGAGTTCTAATCCTTATAGGCAGCCGGGTACTGCCTTCAATTCAAGTCAATTCTAATGATCTTATTTTGCGCGGCGAGTGATCATTAATAAATAATGCTTTGGTAATTTTGCCCTTACACCGACGTTAAATTACACCGTATTGCTCGGTGCGTTTTGAGTCGGATGTGAAAAAAATTCACTAAGGGCGTACTCGGGCGAGAACATCGAACACACGACCTTCCTGGTTACTAGTTCAGGCCGTCATACCTCACCTAGACCACGCAGATCTGCCCTGATTTTGCCAGTGGCTGATTTCTAATCCCTAATAGCCGGCAGCAGTAGTAGTAGTAGTAGTAGTAGTAGTAGTAGTAGTAGTAGTAGTAGTAGTAGTAGTAGTAGTAGTAGTAGTAGTAGTAGTAGTAGTAGTAGTAGTAGTAGTAGTAGTGTAGTAGTAGTAGTAGTAGTAGTGTAGTAGTAGTAGTAGTAGTCGTAGTAGTAGTAGTAGTAGTAGTAGTAGTAGTAGTAGTAGTAGTCGTAGTAGTAGTAGTAGTAGTGGTAGTAGTAGTAGTAGTAGTAGTAGTGGCAGTAGTAGTAGTAGTAGTAGTAGTAGTAGTGGTAGTAGTATATACGGGTGTGGTGTTTAAATGTAAATGGCATGATTGGGGTTAGTCCTCAACTTGGGCTGAAACTACTCTAGAATTAAAAAAAAACTATGCAAGGATTCTCCTGTGAAAATCTTGTCAAACGTTGACTCATTCTAAAATATCTAATGTAAATATCCCAATATCGTGGCAGGCAAACCTGTTGTGCGGCTCTCTATGGGTCCTATTTTATCGTGCCCGGATAGAATTAAAATTCTACTATGATCATGCTTGATTTTCCTTAGGTAAACAAATTAGAGACAAATCCTTCCATCTGGTAGATCCACTCCAGCTGGTGTATAGTTGGTATATGAGGCATTTTCAAGTGTTCCCAATCATGTCACTAACCTTTAATTCACCCTAGCACCGTAATTCGGTTACTTATTTCCCGGGAGACAGTTTTGATGGTTTGGAAAGTTGTAATCATTTCTTTTATTGAGAGAAAAGGCACAATAGATATAATATACACATTGGGTGTCCAGCACCATGTTCCCTTTCATGAAGAAGCAGGACGATAACAGTTCATTACAAAACAATAATTATAGTGATTCAATACATATATAGCAAAAGTGATAATACAGCATTCATAATATTATGACATACAGCAACGATAATTCGGATCGCTTTCCAAACGGTTGGGGCATTAATGGTAGTTTGGTAAGAATATTGGAAATAATAATTTGAGTAAATCTGAGTTTGGTATCACAAATGAAGGAATTTATGGTTTATGGTAAGTCGTTAACAGAAAAAATAAGATGATTTCTAAGCCCTTCCCCATCCTAGACTCATCGCTTCTCTTTGTAAACAAACAAAAAAATGACAATATGTTACTCTGAAGCAGTCTCAGAAAGAAGACCACATGCAGCGAAAAAGTAAAGCACCTCCTATCTCTATAAGGTAGTGGTAAGGATGATAGGCTACGGCTACTAATGAAAGATTGTGGTCTTCGCTCCACACCATTATATCTAATGTAAGAAAAGTCACATGAATTTTCCGATGTTTGCGCCAGTAAACCGCCTTTAGAATTGAGAAAGAATATGAAATTATAACTTGAACAGGTCCCGTTTAAAATGTAGCGTGTATCCTCTTGAACAATAAATAAAAGAATAAAATAAACAAATAAACAAATAAGTAAATAATGAGAGATATACATAAATAGATAAATGAACGAATGAATGAATAAATAAAAAGACATATACATAAGGTAAAAGATACAAAAACAGATGAAACAGAAAATGACAAATAAATATATTGATAAATATGTAGATAAAATAGGTAAAAACACTAGGTGAACAAAAATAAATCACTATCTAACTGAATTTCCTAGCTAAATGACTATGATATAGGGTTTAAGTTGGGGTAAGTGGAACACTGACAATATATTGGCCTCCATCAAGAATAAAATCTGGCGATATACTACCGAGTGTCCCACTTACCCCAACGCAATGCTTTTGCTTTCGTTCTAAAACTGGGTTACCTGCGCATGGATTGATCAGATAATGTCAAAGTTTGATACCAACCATAGAAAGGAGGCCAAAGTTGATTGAATAATACTAATTGAAGGGCAAAAAATGCTAAATCTATGAATTTATTTCTTGGAGTCACAGGAAAGATTGAAAATGTGTTTGTTATCTACGATAAAATGAATGCAAAAATGGAAGTAAATAGCGAAAATAAAAAAAAAAATTATGCAAATTAACATGAAAAGGAGTTAATTAATTGCATAGGTGTTCCACTTACCCCAACTGGATCCCCTTTGGGGTAAGTGGGACACGCTTGACTGAATTTGATTTTTAAACATATTTTTAACGTTTTTAGGGTTCAAATATCAAATTACATACTTAATAAAAGTTTTCCGAGGTTTGAATATAAAATTACATATTTCAAACAACTATTTAATGACAAATAATTGATTTTGTACCTAAAAACCCACTTTTTGCCTAACGTTGATGTAAAAAATAAGGAAAAATCCTTTACATTGTACTATAAAAAAAGCATAAAAATGACAATTCTGTATTATTATTTTATTTGTTGCAAAATATTATGTTAAACGCAACTGGTGCTCTATTAAATGTGAACAGCTATGAAAAATAGGTTCCTGGTAAGCAAATAACACCCTGTCCCACTTACCCCACCCACTGTTCCACTTACCCCCACGGTTGGGTACAAATTGGGGTAAGTGGAACACTGCCAATTAACATTTTGTTATTTGTTAACTTTATGGTATTTGATCACAAATATAATTTAGTTTAAAAGGTTCATCATGAAACATAAACGTACAATATTTCTCTAAATCATACCGGTATATGCAATTTTACCCTAAAGTGACAAAAACATATAAGAAGAATGAATAAATATGGATGAATAAATATACGTAAAATAAATAAAGTCATCACTCGCAGAAAGATAAGGGATTTTAATGCAACATAATTGCATCCCACAGCCCCCTCCCACAGTAGTCGGTAGTCCCGAGTCTCTATATAGGAGGTTGTTTTTGTGCACAGGTTACAATATAGGATCTGGATCAAGAAAGATCAATGATGCATGGATAAGGCACTCACAAAAAATCCCCCATTATTAGTACAGTTGGGTGTAGCTCGCACCGCTTTAGGATCTTTGGCTACTAGTATGTGGTCCATATCCTAGTGTGCCCCCTCCCTATGTCTGACGTGCAGCAGGTACAACTTTACCCCGAGCGCGCCGCGCACGCGACCGGTCGACTATGCATATGCGCATGCGATCTCGAGGCGGAAAATTCGTAATTCTGGACGTAGGATTGATCGTAAAATGATACAACATGCAGAGCTTTCAAGTAATTGAAGAAACACCAAATTACTGTGTGGAAAGTTTTGGACCTTCTTTGCCAGTTCTGATCACAGAAGTGTTGTTGCAAGCAGATCGTAAGTTTCTAATGAATAATTTTTAACGTTACTCTCCATTGGCATTGTCAGACTGTCTCATTGCCCTTTGTTCTTAGTCCCACGTGTGGTATTAATTGTTAGTATTAGCAGGGCAATTATGCTGCATGCTGACACACATGGGGACAACTCTATACTTTTGTGCACAAAGTAATGAGTGGTTGTTTTCATGCAGTCGTGGCACAAGAATATGCTCTGAAATTCACCTTTCTGAACAAAATTATACTGGAATATTGCTCAAAATGGATAGTTTACCAATGACATCAACATATAGTTAAATTGAAAATGAAGGACTCATCGCTTCAACATTTTCATTTTTAAATTTTCTGAAATTTCTGCCCTGTGTCCTGAACAAAATTTTGTCCCGTTTTGGCGGGACAGAATCATTCAATTCACACAGTGCAAACTTTGTTTGTTTTTTCCAGTGTTGGGCGTATGTGGTCCATATAGGACCACATACATTAGTAGGTGTGCTTGCTTGGGTAATGTAATCTGTCGTTTTATTCGGAGGCTTCTCATTTTTAACAATATTGACATCGTCAGTCGACCCCCTCAACAAACGACAGCTGTACCTATTCGCCATGTTCGTGCGAAGCTACCCAGGTCTCGGCGTCTCACGCCAAGTAGTTTTTTGCACGCGAATGGCACGAGAAAAAAAATGTCATAAAAATATTGGAAAACAGTTTTAGGTCAAATCATTACTCCTGCTGATTCTTATGGGATCAGCACATCTCCCCAATGTACTGATTTTACTGACGAATCCCAGTTTTCCTCCAAAAAGGCCTCTTTTTCCCACTCGAATCAGAATGAAACGTATTCAAAATTCCGTTGCAACTGCATCAAGTGCGTGTGCGATTGATCAGTCTGGTGCGTGCGCACATGCGGTAACCCGTGCTTGCCAGTGATCTCTAAGGGGATCTCAACTTGCGCACGAGATCGAGATCAAAAATTTGTTTTATACATTTATACACAAACTTTTACTCCACATTTTACAAATTTCTTTGTAACATATTTTACAGCCCCAGGAATTCAATAATAAGTGTAACGTTAGATCTAACTTAGACCTACATAAGAGTAAGACCAAATGGAGTGTTATATACATAACATGTACATGTAACATCAGTTGCCATGTATTAAGTCCATTGATTAATGTGCAGGACATAAGCTGTGCATCTGTAGTAAGCAGTAAGCTGTGTATGATTTATGACCTACATTTTATCATGTACTTAAAGGATCCACCAACATCAGCGTTCGTCTGGATGTGTCTGGTTGGGCGTGCCTAGTATGCGACAGACGATTGTTTGTCTGGAAGTACAAGCAGACGCACTTGGCAAGGGTATGGTACACAGTTTTATTTTCTGTTCTAAATGACTGTTTTGTTCAAGCAAAAAAATCTATAACAGGGCTCCACACTAACTTTTCAATGTACTTGCCCTTCCGGAAATCAAAATTATCACTTGCAGATTTTTACTTGCCCAAAAGAAAACTGTTCTTGCCCCAAAATAACAAATAATAAAAACTGTAGTACATTACAATGACCACAATAATGATGAAATTTAATCTAGTAAGTTTACTGAAGATAAATTTACACTACAGTATTCCAGACATATTTTGTACACTTTTGGTAACATTTTTGGACATGTTTTCTTCATTTCACATCAAATTTTAACTTGCTCATTTAGGCAAGTAAATTTTTAATTATCAACTTTTTACTTGGCCAACATTGTATTTTACTTGCCTTGGGCAAGTGCTTGTGTTAAAGGCAAGGTTCACCCTGAAGTCAAGTTGGTTTTAATAAAAGCAGAATAATGAGAGAAACATATTAGTGAAAGTTTGGCGAAAATTCACCAAGGAATAACAGAGTTATGAAGGTTCAAAGTTTCAATTTTGTGACGTCATATGAAAATTTAATGGGAGGTTTTCACAGAAGCCTATATGAAATAATGTTTCTGATGATATATTGAATGCTCAGGTAAAATATTTTTCAAATTTCTGAGGAAAGGACACTTTTGTGGAATTTATATTACATGATATATAGGGAGCTGCTCGCATGTGACGTCACAAAATTGAAACTTTGAACCTTCATAACTCTGTTATTCTTTGGTGGATTTTCGCCAAACGTTCACTAATATGTTTCTATCATTATTATGCTTTTATTAAAACCAATTTGATGTCAGGGTGAACCTTGCCTTTAAGCCCTGTCTATAAGTACATTTTTAGCATTTGTAATACATGTGAAAACAGTGAAAATATTGCATTGCACAGTAGTATTTCATCAGTAAATATTTTCTGTTAATCAGTGATAATGAAATTTCTCAATAGATTGCTCAATTGCAGATAACATAATGGTAATAGAGGTTATTAACATTTGTAAGTTAAATAAAAACATTCACCAAGAACTAAGTTAGCATATTACAGTATATTTTTTTCATTGAAATCAACAGATTTAAAGGCCAGTGACATAACTGGGAGAAATAAAAAAATGCCTCTGGAACCAAACTGGTTGAAAGATAAATCAATGGATATGGAGTGTATCTCCTGGCTGGAAAATTTATCTTGAATTTGTTTACTTAAGCTGAATAAAGCATGAACATACTAGCATTTTGTTTCTATCAAGCCTCAATAGAAATACATGTAGACCCCATAGAGAGCTACACAACAGATTTGTCTATCACAAGGCATACTGATGGAAGTTATTTTAAAACGAGTCAACTTTTGACTACCAAATTTTCACAGTAGCATCCTTGCAAAGTTTACTTGATTCCAGACCCAAGTTGAGGACTACCCCCAATTATGTCATTTAGTTTTAACACTATTAAAAATGTAACAGTCAATCTCTTTATTGCAAAGAACATCCTGTGAATTAGTGACCTAATGTTATTGTGTTTCTTTTTCCCATTGATATTAGACTGGATTATGTTATCAGTTGTCTCTTCCTGCTACTGAGCTATGTCACAGAGCGGACCTGGTTTGCCTCATACCTGTTGGTGGCAGCGGCGGTGGGATCGACAGCCAACTTGTGTCTGTCTTGGCTGTGTCTCCAGAGGGCGTCGTTCGGTATTGGCCTACAGTGCACAGTGAGATTGCTTATTCGGAGCGCAGCCTGGAGCTTGCAGGTCAAGAATGCTTCTCGTTGACCCCATTTGGAGTAAGTGTTCTTGACTAAAAGTGCAATGGTTTACACTGCTACTCACAATTTAAACTGTCAGTTTCAGAAGTTGGATTTAGTTTATGAATTTCAAATAACAAAGATTTCTGTATTTCAGTTTTATTAGCAATTTGTTCAAATTTTATATTTACATATATAAAAAAATTATCTTTAGTTTATAAATTTAGGGTTAGCTGTGTTGGATACAGAAGTTCACATGAATGTAGTTAGTAAGCAAGACACTGTTTGTCACAAATTACGTATGTAGTGTCAGTAATGTATATTTCAGTCACTTTGAGCTCTCTTTCTTTGTGTCTCCATCAGAAACACCAGTGCATTTTGTCCACAACTACAAATCAGTTGATGATGATCTCACTTGCACCATCAAGCATGCAGGTATATACTGTCTCCTTCATTCTTTCTGTTATTTCAGTATTTTAAAGATAAACTATATTAACTTGATTTTGTATTTAAGGATGTGCATGCATTGACTATTTGTACAGTTAGAAGGAAACCTCATTGTTTTTTGCGAACATGAAAATTTAATACTAGAAAGCTTTATTATATACACTAAACATATCTCATTGTGCATGGTTTCATAAATTCATGATATCACAATTGTTTACACACTTATTTTTAACAGTTGAAATGTACGATTTTCTTCATCTCAATAAGTGTATTCTAGTTATGTTTGCTCTCTTGTTATTTTACCTACAATTTTATAGTCTCAGGTTGAAGTTCACACCTTGAAATCCAGTCACGGAATGTTTGCCCGTATGTCATCTTTCCTTTTTGGAGCGCAGTGTGTGTGTGTGTGTGTGTGTGTGTGTGTGTGTGTGTGTGTTTGTGTGTGTGTGTGTGTGTGCGTGTGTGTGTGTGTGTGTGTGTGTGTGTGTGTGTGTGTGTGTGTGTGTGTGTGCGTGTGTGCGTGTGTGCGTGTGTGTGTGTGTGTGTGTGTGTGTGTGTGTTTGTGTGTGATAACTGTGATAGTGCTTTCACAGTTGACTGCATGACTGAAAGCATGACGACAATTCCCTATCTCCTTAAAATTATACTGGCAGATATGAAAAGCAATGTTTGGTAATTTCTGTCAGCATGCTAGAGCAGTTTACTGGCGAAGTCCAATAAATGTTGTTTGGTCTGTTGGGATCTGGTAGGCTTGGAAATAAACTTTTCCATCTACCATAGTTTGTTCATTGGATACAAGTCAATACTTGAATGCATCGTATGTGTATTAGGTGCTGCTATGTTATGCAAGGCTTGGTAAGCTACATGTATATTTCATTTCTGTTATTTCAAAAGTTCGTATAAAATTGTGCTATGGCAGGTTTCTGGATGGGTCATGAGTGATTATTGACTGGTATATTTCTTGTTTGATGTTTGTACTAATGTTAATGATTTTTTTTCTCCCCCATCAACTGCCAAGGGTTTGAGGAGAGTGCTGGTGGGTCGTGCGGAGAGCGATGGCTACCCTCTGTTCATTCTCCAAGACAGCATCCTCCAGAAATGGTATATATCTGAACCAGGTCAGGAGCAGGTAAGCTGCCTTGGATGTTGCTCATCTTGGTGACTGTTTAGTTTTGGGGCATTGTTCATTGTGTTTTTTTCATTATATTGCAAATTCTGTACCAGTCTTTCACCAACCATTAAAATTGAGTTGGTTGGATGCAGTACAATTTTTGTTCATTTAAGGCGAATATACATTTCATGTATTGCAGTTAATTTTCAAAATAAAATGTTCTTCTTTGAGTTGTGTAAATAATGCAGTTATAGATTGTTTCAAAACCATGAATTTTCAGTAACAGAAAATTTATAGTTATTGCTGATTTGTGTTACCTTAGAAGAAAAATGAATCAAATACACTAATGTCATGTTCTCTATTATGCTATGTTTACACCCCCACTCAATTTACAAAATGAATTTAAACAATATATAAATTACCTCAATTAAATACCCAAATACAGTAAATGTGAAATGGAATATAGGTAAATATCAAGACATTATATACCGAGTATGGGATCATTTATATAGGTGTTTTTACTTAGCTTAGTTATTTATATATTAATCTTTTTTATAACAAATGTGTAAATTTTGTGAAATATTTCATTTATTCCTACTTATTCATTGTAAATAATATATTTCACCTGTATGCATTGGAATCTGAAGTAAATGGTTTAGTTGGCTTCATTGTTGTATAACATATGATATCCTGATCAACATACATTATCAGAAAATCAATAATTGGATGCATTTTGATTTTTTTTCCTTCCGATTGATAATTTCATAGATTGTTTATGAGAAACAACTGGATGGCTTGTTCAAACAACAGTTCCAGAGGGAAATGGTAAGAAGTTTGTTCATACAGCCATCTGGAGTTTATTTGATATTTTATTGATTACATTATGCTAGACAATTCTAGAAAGACAACTTTTGTAGCATTTAGAAATGACCACCAGTTCATTGTAATATTCTGCATGTTTCTGTATAATCAGGCTTATCCCTTTTGATATAATTTTGGAATCTTGTGATCTGTATTCTACAGTGTAGGTTTTTTTTCTTTAAAAATTATACATGCTTGAATTATAAGAATCATAATTCAAAAGCACATGGCAGATATTTAAGAAATAACCAGTAGTGTGTCCCTTTGAATGATAGGTTACTTTGAGTGAGACCACAACAACCCAGGACACTGTTCTGTGACTGTTGTGCCAAACAGTGTGTTGATGTCCTTTATTTAATAAAACAGTTTTATGCTGTCTAAAAATGAAGCCCTAAAAAATTGTAATTCAAAAAGATTATTTAGTGCTTTAAAAAAAGTGAAAATCTATGATTACTCAGGTTGACCAGATTCATCATGCCCATTTCCTCCCGAAGACTTACTGTGCGTAGATCTAGGCTATTTAATACTCCACCGCAGTGGAAATTTATGGGCGACGTTCATTCATCCATATCTTGCCAGTGGCCGCTTAACCTTCCAAACTTTTGTATTCTAGGGTGTTATTTGTTCATTTATACACTTCCAGGTAGCTCAGATATCCCAGTTTGACAATTTTTTAAAATTAAGCTCCACAATGTAAGCCTATGTCTTTAATGCAATTTGCTGTTTTTCTATTTTTATGTGAACATGGCTTTATATTTTGTGGCTTTGTACAGCTTTGACACAAGTGATATTGGGTGATATGTTATTTCCTGCTGTATCCTCACTTAGCAAAAATGTAAAACATTGATGTAATTGTCATTTCTGAAAAAATAACGATATGATCATAGTCACACTTATTAAAGGCATTGTATAACAATGTTTCCAGTTTTAAAAAATCTGAGCTACATGATTCCTCATGCTACCAGTGTCTCTGATACAGTCTAAAAATGAAGCCCTGAAAAAATTGCAGTGTAAAACAATCATTAAGTGCTTTAAAAAAGTGAAAATCATTGAGAGACCATTCCAGCTTTTCTCGATAGACTGCTGTGTTGCAGAATTTCCTATCGGCTGATATAGAATTAAAATGTGCCAATTGTGTATCTTACACATATTGTATCAGTGACAGGCAATAAACGTCCAAACTTATGATGCTTCTCTAGGGTGTTTATTTGTCCATTCAAAACACTGTCAGATATGTAAGATTAGCAAAGTTCGAAAATTTTTAATGCGGTTTCCACATGTTTATACGAGTGTCTTTAATATGTATCAGGATAACCAAAGAATATTCTGATGATAATCTTGCCCTGCTTTCTGCCACACCATGCCATCAGAACTCAAATCAACATTTAACACATTCATGATAATATTTCTGTATGTACAGGCCACCAATTCTCTGGACAATGTCAAAGTATGGCTCTTGGATCTACAGCTTATATCAAAGTGAGTATCTCTTTAAATGCTGTTATCTCCAATGCTTCTCAGTTGAGTTTAGTGATACTTATTCGAATTTTGAGGTCAAAAGGATTATGTAATTTATAAGTCACATTCCTTTAAATGATTGCTAATCTATTAAAGCTCAGTGACATGATTGGGAGAAATAAAAAATGCCTTTAGAACCAAACTGGTTGAAAGATAAACCAAATGTACACCAGCTAGAGTGGATCTCCTGGCTGGAAGGATTTGTCTTGAGTTTGTTTAATTAAGGAGAATCAAGCATGAACAGGCCAGCAGTTTAATTTTATCGGGGCTTGATAGATTTAATCCCCATAGAAGGCTAAAGTACAAATTTGTCTGTTAGAAGGTATACTGATGGACATTATTTTAAATTGAGTCAAGTTTTGACTACAAAATTGTCACAGTAGAATCCCTGCATAGTTTACTTGATTCTAGAATAGTTTTTTACCCCAAGTTGAGGACTAGCCCCAATCATGTCATTTACCTTTAACCTAAGATGTATTGTAACCTGTTGTGGCCCCTTGAAGATGACCATATCTGGGGTTTTTTTATTTGTCAGAAGGTCAAAGGTCATATAACGTCATTGTCACTGAAATACAAGCATGGGCAAGGGGTTTTACAGCTAGGTAGATGCATTTTGATATTTGTGCACAGTCAAATATATTTGATTAATTCATATGTGACCTTTTTATTTCTTTAAAAAAAAAATAAAAAAAACCTTTGTATGTTCATTTCATAGCATTGCGGTTATACTTGCTGCTGCTGTAAATACTGCAGCTTCCAGTCCCAGCATGAGATTTGCTTTAGGTAAGTAAAGGGATTTTTTTATGTTTGGATGAATGTCTTAATTTGCATTTTTATTTTATCATCACTTTTGAGAAAAAAATAATTGTGAAACGTTCAAAATATTTGATTTGACACAAGTCTTTGCATTTAGGGAGGTATAAATTTGTAAAAATTTTCTGTTTAACCCTAATCAGGCTGGGCTTTTTTGGCTATGCT